>JADDOH010002925.1:0-49284 GCA_016648135.1 Agrypnia vestita
GGTTGCAGATTCGCCTTCCTCTAACCGTTTATTAATCTCGTATTTATCTTTCATTGAAAGGACAACACGTTTACGTTTAGGCATTTTAAATCGAGAGTTTACTGTTCTTAGTATATTGTGGTAATACGTCTTCGTACAAACTGGCCGCTACCCATTAGAATGTGTGCGTGCGTGCTCGGCGCCGTGTCCGCACGCACTGTGACGCACACATTGACATAGAATATGGGGGCACAAGGCGGCGGCAGTAAGGGCCATGCCTTCGGTGCCATTAGCGCTCGCAGCCGCCGCTTTAGAAAAAAAATGCGCTTCCTGAAAAAAATTCATTTTTTTATGTTTGTGTTGCTTTACTAAAAAGGTGTGTTGATTATCACAAAGACTGTGAGTTTTTAAAAGTCTACGTTGATGTTAATCAGCGTTCTTGCAATTTAAGTGCAGAAACTAGGTATACTAATTACAGAAATTTTCGGGTTTAGTGTCTACCTTATGCGTCGGAATCTCAGACGCTACGAGTTTAAAGAAAGGGAGTAAAAATAATGTGACAACCCTAGCGTCAACGCAAGAGTAGGCTTATAACTCGCCGACAGGCCGGAGATAAACTACTATTCTGGGTATACTGTGTTATTACTCAACAACCCTTATTTCTACCCAAAAAATATCTGTTTCAACTCACCTAGACCCCTGTTTCAACTCACCTCGGTATGAGGGGCGTTGAAACAAAATGACCTGTGACGTTTAAGTAGATTTTTCGCCACAGAATTCACATATACACTCTCCTTGTATTACTCATCTGCAAGTGCAATAAATGAACTATCGATGGATACTAATTTCATACGATTGGTGTTTACAGTATTTTATGTATAAAGTAAAACGTCAAAATTGTTTCAACTCCCCTCGGTCTCCCCTACCTAAGCGTCAGCCACAAAGCTGGACTCGTACTCAACTTACAATTCCATTTGTTTTTTTACATTATTTTTGATATCCATTGTTACTTCAGAATATGGCGTAGGTAATAATAATACTGGAATTTACCCACAGGCAAGCATCGCGTAATCTATCAACTTGTGTCAACCTATAAATTGAATGAAATATTTATTGTTATTTATAAAAAAATAAAAATGCACTTAAAATATTTAATGCTCTGTAAATGAACACTCTATTTACAAACCCAGAGCGAACTTTCCATTGTTGTGAAGTGGTAAATACTGAAGTCCACAGAATAATTTGTTGGGGTTTGAAGCGGCTGGTTGTGCAAAGGGGAATTGGGGGGAGAAGGGTAGCCGGGGGAGGATGTGGGGGGATACATAGACCCAGGAATAGGGCGGTGCACTATTATTGATCCGCAGTTGCAGATAAGGACCTAGGATAACGGAGTTGCAAGCCCACTCTCAAAACCCTCATTGGTTACCCAATTCGGAAAGGAAAATATTAAAAATTCTGTTTAAAAAATACCTAAGTAACATTGTAAATATTCAAATACTGTGTACTCGTATTAAAATTAAAATTATATTAAAATGAAAGATTCTACCAACCCATATAGTGGATATGCCATTATACCTATTATATTATATGTATAGTAATTATTTTAGGAAATGATTTTCAACTGCGTTTCTACTACATCAATCAGCAATACCTATAAGTGCTATTTTTAAGACAAGTAGTTACCTTTTTTCCGTTTTTCGTTTGATTCCATTATTTACGGTATCCAAAAATTTTAGGACCATAAAAGCATTTCTATGTCTAGGCTATTTTCACCAGTAATGTGTCAGTAACCTTAAAAGTAGGTATTAAAAGAAAATCAAAGCTATAATGGTGCGTGTACAAGATAAGGATGATGTCTCGTCTCAGAGATTTATCGTAGGTAAATGTCGACGTTGCGTCATTATATTCTGCATACAAAATACAACGAATCACACTTCACTTCGTGCTCAACTCTGTACTGTCCTTTTTGAGACATGACTTATGTATCTACTTTTGAGATGAGTCTCCGGGACAACTATCATCCGTTTAAAGTACGCGTTTCATAACTGTGATCTTTTTAATGCACTGATACTATTGTGTATAATACACGGAGTGTATCAGAGTAGGTATCCATCCATCCTTATCGTGATTGGTTGACGGCGCGGGTTAATGCGCAATTTACATTCGAGGTGGGTACGCGCCTATTTGTTTATTGAGAGCTTATTACGCTAGAGCTTGAGCGCAGTGTTATAGAACGTTTACTCGCGCATAAAGAGGAACCCGGAGTTACATACATATTCATATTCCGGAAATACGTTCGAAAAAATGCCGAACGGCAAACCATCCGGCCGCCGTATTAACGAACAAAAATCATTGACATTTAATAAGAAGTAAAACGAATTTTAAAATGATTAACTTGTATTTATAACTACTTATACTCTAATCTAAGCATTTTATAATGGTCATGTACAAAATTCGCTGTTACCAGCTGTTACAATGTACATAATATAATAATAGAGAGATTGCAATGTAACAAAACATTTATAATGCAATAAATGAAGATCGCAATAAGTAGAATGTATGATTTTATTATTCAGAATGAGTAGGTACCTACCTACCTATTTCAATGTATATTATTTATTTTATTGATGATGCACTTAACGGAGTTACCTATAGGTAAATACCTAAAACCTCTAAAACTAAATGTCTGTCTATCTGTTCTCTACATAAATCAACATCGTTCGACAAATCGGATCCAAATTGGGCATAGGTAGGTGCCTACTTTTTCTTTAGAACCTGATGGAAAACATAGGTGACAAAGTCCAGCTCAGCGTCAGCAAACAGCAGACAGCAAATAGCAGCAGAAGTCCAAAGTACTAAGCTTGACAAAGTCCAGCTCAGCGTCAGCAAACAGCAGAAGAAGTCCAAGTTCGAAAACGCCAAAGGAAGTCGGGTGTAGAAATAAAACACAGGGCAAGGGGTCGCTACGGCGTTTTAAGCTAGACTGGAGTCTGCCCGCCAAATGCGTTTCTTTTATACTCTCGGCAAAGCCCGAGATGGCCCAACGGCCGACCAATCAAACTATGTTCTGCTTTCCATACATTTGGAAGCTTACAATTTCTGCTAACAATATTACAGTTTAAAATTAATTAAAAATTACACGCGCCTCCCCCAGGCGGAGGTCTTAAATATGCCATTACATGGGCTGCGTCTCAATAAACAGCCTGGCATATTTCGTAGGACTCTTGAGACTCCATTATTGAAACAACAGAAAAATATACCTCCATTTTTGGCCTGGAGGGCGAAAATATTTCAACAAATAAATTTCTTAAAAATTTCCTTTAACATTTAGGAATAGTGTCTTATATCCATTATATAGAATGCGTCGCAGCGCATTTTTTGATATTACATACACTTCTTGTTCCGGATGGGAACACCTTTTTTATGCGGCTCAGTAGTCTTCGCTGGTGAGGCAGAGGTCGCCACCAGAATTTGCTGTGAAGCTCGTAGTCCGTGGATATGCCAGAAGTCAAACGCCGAGGTAGTGCTTTTATCGTATTAAAGTCGAAGAAAAAATCCGAAGCGAAGTCCAAGTCAGAAAGCAGTGGTCACAAAAATCCAAGAAAGCAGAGTCCAAAGAAGATGAGCAGGGTCAGAAATAAAAAGCAGCAAGAAGATTTTCGTACCAACGCGAGTTGCGTAACTGTGGTACTTGCTTAAAAATACATTATATTTATACCAAATTCAAAATTACACAAGATTGCGTCATAGCATGTTACAAAAACCAATGAGATTGCATAATTCTGGGAAGGCGCCGCAGCGCTCCCAGCGGCCGAGCGGTGAACTACGTCATTCGCGGTTGCGCAATTTCACCGCGCGGCAGATTTCATATGGCAGATACAAATTAATTCGCAAAAAATGCATTTTAGCTCCCAAGAGACTAATGCTGTGTTATTTTTTAATAACAGACCTAGCAGATGATAATAACACAGTTGTTTGGACGGGCTGGGTCATACAAGGCCCAAAAAACTAAAATTAAATTTGACACAAACGGCTCAAATTTTCAAAAATTCATAAAAAATCAAAAACAGCATTTTTACAAGTTTTGCTATGACAAATGTAAATTGCGCATGCAAGCGCTCATTTTAACAGTAATTCCAAATATTTCAAGTAAATATTTACTGAGTTATAGGCATTCAAAAAAGCGCCAAAAACCATTTTTTTATTCCACTCTCAGGCGCGCCTATATCATTCCACATATATAAAAATATATTTTCCAGACAGGCATTTAGTAAAGGAATGCAATGACACTACATAAGTAGGAATTCGTCCACGATAAGCCGCTCTGATCGTCGATTAAAAATTCGACTTTTTAATATTCTCCACGGCGAGCCGTGTGCGCGAGCTTACCGCGACGTGGGCCTGAAAGCAGGCGTACACCGTTTCCAAATCGAGAAAAATACAAAATTTTTCTCACGGTCTTCCAGTACTCATTTATTTCATGATGACCATCTCCACGATGGCGCCCGGTTCAGGCCTTCGGGCCCCCGTGGAGGGTATCCCATATACGCATCTCAAACGGGGGCTCGGAATTTGAGTACTAGGCGTTAGAAGTTATAGCCGGTCAGGTAAGCTTGTAAAATCTCTCATATTCAAAAACATTTATTTGCCCGTCGTCGTATTCTACGGCGGAAAGAAAGAGACGAGACCCTCTGCAGCGAGACTCGTCTCCCGTGTTGGCGAATATTGCGCGCCACACTCATGCACATTTAGTGTAGGCGAACATCGTGGGTACCGCGTGCCGCACACATACTTTATTTGGGGCGTTACATCGCGGAAGAATCCCTTCGGCTCAAACTTCTAACCTCTGTCCACGCACCAATAGGTGCCAAATAAAAAATTATTTATTTCCATTTTATTCATAAAAATTCATAAAATTCCAATACATTTTTCTCATCAGAGATTCAACATAATGCACATGACAATATTGCATACAAAAAGGGCGCCAAGCGCTGCTTCTTACAAGGCATCAACATATTTTTAAAACATTTTCATAACATATACAAATTCCACACATATTTGTATCGACACTTGTAGCTGGAAATAACATCGGCGGCCAAACAGGCCGCATTTTTCATATTCATTTAACAAAGGGCCATCCTCAGGGCTAGTGTCCGGACGATGTTGTTCTACAGCTAGTTGGAAGCAGTATGCGCGGGCGGCTCCCCTCCAGTCGCGGCAACGGCCGCTGGGCACTGACTTGCGCGCGCTCCGATCGGCAACCCAATTTTCAGTGGTGGCATACACACCTCGTCTCCAATGCAATTTTCTGTATGTAGCGGCTGATTTGTTTTGGACACGCGCCGCTCATAGTGGACATGTTATGTTCTCATTTTTTACATGGCTCAACCCTGTCCGTTCCACTTCTGTAAGGCGCAACTTACTATACTTATGAATTTTTTAGCTCCGCTGTAAAAAAATGATTTTGTAATTAAATCAAAAAATATTTTCACATATGAGTGTGTATATTCCCCAGATAGGCATTAATTCACAGATTATGACACAAAAATAGACCATGTAATGGGATCCGAAACATAGGCCAACAAAAAGATTTATCAAAATCGGACCTCTGTCGGCAGTTATTTATTATTTTATTTTTTTTAATAGAGATGTGAACACGGAATACGTGTCACATCAATATTCTTACTATTTTCAAACTAAGCTAACCGCTTGTGCTATGAAAATAGGACTAACTTGCTAGTCTGGGGTGAGGTTCGAACCCGCAACCTTTGGATCACGAGGCCAGTATCCTAACCACAAGACCAACAAGCTATTCAATTTTTTGTGTTTTCACTAGTTTTAGTATGAAGCCTCAGCCGGCGCCAGATTGTCGGCGAGTTTTGTCGCTCATAAGCGACATTCGGCGAGGGGTTATGTTTGTCAGACTATTATAGGTGTGAGTTACTCATTTTAAAGACATATTCGGAAATATTTCGATTTTGACATTGTCATAAAAAATGTGTTTTTTACCATGTGAGCTGCTGACAACTTAGGCCCGGTTGCGCCATCAGAAGTAAGAGTAAGGGCCGGTTGTTTCAAGTTGGATTAAAGTAAGCGTTCTTTTAAAGCATAGATTTTTACGTTCTCCACCAATCAGACGATCCGTTTTCGTAAAAGTCTATGCTTTGATCGACCGCTTACCAATATTCTGTGCCGCTTACTTTGATCGAACTTGAAACAATCGGGCCTAAAGCCATGTATTCACTAGGGGACAAATTGTCCCTCAACAGCATGCGCGGCACAGAGTCTACGTGACGTTGCAACGTCGTGCACTGTTCCGCGACCTCGCGCACAACATAGCGCGGCATTCTACGTGCCGTGGCAACGTTGCCATGCGCACGGTACCCGAGCGTACTCACTGCAACATTCCGCGGAGCGTCAGTACCACGTGGTATGTTTACAAGTGAATACGCATGCGCTGTATCTGTCAAGATGACAATGCGGGGAAACGAAATCGTTCTCGAACTCGTCGAGCTGTATCGATCGAAGATCGCATAGAATGTCCGTCCTTCTTTCTCTTTGCAGTAAATAATTTCGCATTCTCCTCTTTTTTCTCCTCTTACTTTTCGATAAACTCATTAACATAAACAGATACGCGGCTATCATCATAACCTCATAGGGCGATATATTTCCGCGACGTCTGGAAAACAATAATTATTTGCAAAAAGGACCTTGTTTTTAATAATATTCAATTTACTACAGTAAAACCTCGTTAATTTGAAATTGCGACCCAAAAAAACATTTCGAATTGCGCGGAACCCCGTTTTCGCCAAATGTGATACCGCAGCTGTCATCCATAACCTCATTGGATGACATTTCCGCGACAAGATATGCGAGTCCCGGTGTGTACACGTCAATTGACCGCGTCATTGTCCCCGAAACATGAGCGTAGATGTTGATGCGACATGTCGAGCGGAATGTTTCGCGATTTGTCCCCTAGTGAATACATGGCTTAAGGCCCGGTTGTTTCAAGTTCGATCAAAGTAAGCGTAGAGTTTAAACTCAAATTTTTAGTACTTTTTTCAAAAACGGGTTGTTTCAACTCGGATTAAGCGAAATCTGTCAGAGAATTCTGAGTGGAAATTTTAGATTAAACTCTCGGTCAGAGGCGCACATGCGCACTGCGCAATGTAATTGACATCTGTCAATAGAATATATTTTTATTAATTTTTCGACATTTTACATACAAAGTGTCGAAATGTACAATAGGGTGACACGGGCTTTTCTGACGATCGACTGATCCTACAGTATATCCTTAACGGGAGAAGTAATTTACTTAGACCTCGAACAATATTTTTTTGTCAGAAGAAATTGATTTTTCCGCAACTCTAAATGAATTTTACCGCAGGGCATTGTCGACAATATTTTTTTTCAAGGTTTCTATTTCACTCGGGTTTTGATAATTTTACATTTATATCGATGAAAGGTGCGTAGGTGATGCATCTGGAATACTGTTTCTTGGACTGAGGATAGGGTCAGCCATTACCAGAGCAATGGCTAACCACAGACCACATTTTAGTCAGCCGAAGAGCACTATAAAAATCAGAAATATATTTGTCATTATGTCCAAACAAAATATCAAATTACGACAAACTACTACTAGGTACCAGATTTGGTAATTGTTATATTGTAGGAGACCGGGACTATGCCCTCAAACCATATGTACAGCAATTTTTAATGCTACAATGGGCCTGAAGGCCCAATTTTAATTACGGTCCGACAAGAACACCTAGATTTTAAAGAAATCAGAAAGATGTATTGCGACCTCACCGGGAATCGAACCCGGAATTCTCAGTATGCAGAGCCAGTGACATGGCCACTGGTTTGGTCACGTGGAACAGATGAGCAAAGAAAGGATGGCAAGGATAATTGTTTGTCGAAAGCAGCAGAAGCAGAGGACGTCCGCGGAATAATAGTAATAAAACAATATATTCGGTGTATGAAATTCTTTTATTTTATTGTATTTTATATACCTACCTATCTTGTATTTTATGTACCTACCTTTTAACAGGAAAATGAATATTTTAATAAAAAATACAACTTGTAATAAAATTAAGCCAGATCTCTTTTGGCATTATGCCTTTCCAAAACAACTTCGTGAATTTCCTGCCGATTCTTTAGATAGTTGGGTTTTGAAAATATCTAACTGAACCACATATAATTTATTCTGCATATCACTTTGAGATTCAGTGGGCTTTGGATTCACTTTTCTTATTACCTACAAACAAAGAAAAGGTTATAAACAGAAAAACAAAAGAAATACAATACAGATCAAATAAAAACATATTGTTCTTGCAAACACTAAATAGGTAAGATAACATTTAATTTCGTCAATAACTAACCTTCCTGGCGCATTTCATCGTATTCTCGAATCTACTTCGAAAATCTGTTGGACAGTACGCATTTAGGCGGGAACAAAGCCACAAAACATTAAATTAGTTGCGTAATGCGGCCCACTAGTCTCTTTTCATCTTCTTGTGAACATCTTCAGTAAAACAGCATTGTTGATGACATGTATCGAAACATTTGCTTGCTGATGGCTTGCTGTCAAATGAAATTTAAATGATGTGTTGCCATTTGCAAAATTATTTTGGCGTGCATTTGTCTATGATTTTTATTTTACATAATTGCAACATCCCTAATCCGATTTTTAGTTTGAAACAACTCAATTCTGCGAGATTTCGCGTGACCTTGAGGTTAAGCTCAGTTTAACCCAGGATTTCCGCTTACTTTGATCGAACTTGAAACAATGGGGCCTAAGAGTTAAGAAAAAAGCATAGATTTTTGCGTTCTCCACCAATCAAAACACTCGTTTTCGTAAAAATCTATGCTTTTTGACAACTGGTTATGTCAATGCAATCTGTTGAGACAACTTTAATGTTGCTTGTCAACCAAATATCTGTTCATGATAACAGGGTATAAATGCTCTATTTTATTTAGAACAATGAAATGCGGCACTTTATCACATACAATTGTGATTCATTTTCATCAAAATCTCTGAAATTAAAATCAAGAGATTCTATGATGTTAGAAAACTCTGAAATGTCAAAAATCTGAAAATTAAGATTTTCATAGGCATTTGCAGTACAGTATTCGTCAGTAAAACATACACATTCCAGATCACATTATATAACGCATTTCTATTGCTCTGAGCGGGGCGCGATCTTATGAGTCTCCTCGATTCGTCCCCCCCTCTCGGCCGCCCCAGCCTGCCGCCAAGGCCCAGACCGAATGAGAACACCGCCGCCGAACCTCCGCGCTGGTCCGGCACGGTATTCACTCCCGACCGAGTCGAGGCGACCGGGCGGCGGCCCTGAAAGGAGCCTTTTGGAGAACGCAATCTCCAACCTGCATATAACAGAAGTTCCTATGAACATGTCATTACAGAATTCATTATCCTGCTGCCCTACGGTGGGTTCAGGTCTTATTCCGTCCTGTCTGTAACATTCTTGGCCCTTGTGAAATGAAATGTGGAAACATGTAGGTGAATAATAGATAGTTTTTCTTTATTAGAATCATGACAATTATGTTATTTAATATTAGGTTGTGTTCCAAAAATAAAATACAATCGTACACATGAATAATCATACAGCACTGAAGCAAGCATTTTTTAGTTGCATTTTACAACTCTGATGAAAATATAGTCATAAGTCATTCCCCACATCCTATCCACCTCATGCCTGGATTATATGAAAATGTTGTTATTATCTAAGAGTTCCCATTACAGGGTCTATCATCACATCAGGGCTGATGTGATGATAGACCATGTAATGGGATCCGAAATATAGGCCAGAGAGGTCAGATATAGTCAGCAGCTACACACGGAGGATTCTGAACGGCTGAACGTTAAAATCTGAGAACATTTTTAATATAAAAATAATCTAGTCAAATATATCTTTCTGGTAGATTTCTGTTCTTTCATCTGATCATTTTAAAATTATTAATTATCACCACACAATTTATAAGTAAACTTATATATCTTTTAAATACTTTTCCGAACTTTTATATTCTTTAGTGTGTTTAGCCTCTGCGTAACAACCCTCATCCCATAGTCATGATGGATATGACCTGTAAAGGTGTTTCTAGAGACACGAATCTGATAAGCAATATAAAATTGTAGTAATTAGAAGTTGCAGAAAGCAGCTACTTGTCGCTGAGTAGGCAAGGAACACTCTCTTGATATAATCTGATGTACTCTCATGCAGTATCAATAAATGGAATGTCACAAGAGTGATTGACATAATTAAGTCACTAATATCAATAGTGGGCTATGTAACATAATTCAAATTTTATTAAAATGGGGGTTAAAATTTTTATTTTTTCTATTTTACACTTCAACAGGCCAAGAGGCCCAATTACAGAAGCGAAAAACATCACAAAACACCCAGGCTTGAGTAAATCACACAGATTATTTGTGACCTCACCGGAATCGAACCCGGAACCCTCGGTGTGAGAAACCAGAGTAACGCCCACAGGACTACGAGACCACCTTGGTATTTGATAACTCAAAATTAATATCATACATATGCATCGCCCGCTCTTACTGTATGTAGACCTATACAAAATGATAATTCGTATCTGAAGAAAATAAAGTAATTGATTTTGTAACGTACACCACTATTGATACCAAAGACTTAAAGCTGCCGCCCACTGGGCAACTAGTGGTGGCCACAGCAGTCACGTGGCCGCCACAAGTTGCGGACGAGATTTTTTATAGATTTTATATGGCATCGGCGCAAACTGAGCGTTCGAGTGGCCGCAACCGAGCCACAAGCTGCGGGAGTGGTCAGGGCTCGCTACTTGTGGCCCAGTGGATGACATCTCTTAAATTATTTTGTCTATTATCTAGGTCCTTGTATAAATAATAAATACTACCCTGTATCCAAGTAACATTTTCTTTGCAACTGAAACTGTGTCTGTCTTGATGGAATATTGTAGGTAATCAAAATAGTGCGAAAAATAACTTTTTTCATTTTTTAATAATGAGATGTGTAATGTATGAATGGCAAATGTAAACTCGTCATTACAGCGAATGTCACAGTAACATTTCCGCTGTATTACGCTACACATCTTGCTTATATGGCATCCCCACTCAATGTAATCGATAGTAAGGGTTGTCAATTACTAAGGTAAGGTGTAATAATGAGGTATTTTTCATTTCTGGTGATTTGGTAACATTTTGAAAATCCTTCATTTTTGCAACCACCGTTGTGCCGTTCTGTATGTCGTAGTGAATGTCGAATTAAGATGTATATTTACATTACATTAATAACAAGACGAATTAAGATCATACATATTACATGTATTACATATATACTTCAAGTGCAGTATATATGACAGTGAGCACAAAATCAATTACAAGATTCATTAGGACTGAAAAGTGGAAAATTATGACATACTCAAAAAAAAAATTTTTTAAAAACCACACTCAATCAATCAATCAACCAAAAACCGTTCAATCTGCATGACATCCAACTCAACCGAATATTTCTTTACTTAAGCTGTATTATGTTTGCATATCTTTGGACTGCAAAATTACTTTAGTCGGCAAATTAATTTTTCTTAATGTTTTGTTGTCCTTGAAAGCGATTATCTTGTCTAAAAACTGAGTATAATGTGAACTTTTACCAATTCTAGAGACTAAAAGTTTTTTTCATAGTATGTTTCCGGCATTATTTTTTAACGCTTCAACAGGCCATGTCTAATCACTGAAGTTTGTTACATCACAAAAACATCAATGCTCAAGTAAATCACATGTTTTGTGACCTAATCGGGAATCGAATCCATACCCACTGGACCACAAGAGCCAAGGTCATCTGTCGAGTATGCGGATTGAATATTTGAATTTTTACCAATAGTATCGAAATATTTAATGTTAAAATATATTAATGTTTGAGTTCGGGTACAAATATTTAATTAAAAAAGGCTGTCTAGCTAAAAACTAGTAGAAAAAACTTTGAGGGAATCTTCTGTAGGTATTCAATTTTGAATAGAAAATACTCTTTACACTTTGAGTGAAATGTCGAGTTATGGAGATAAGTGACGTCAAAGTTTGCATTTTTTCAATATTTTTGATATACTTCCTGTAAACATATACGCATCAGATTGTTGTCTTAACGAAACGCAACACATCAAGCGTCATATTTCGTTAAGATATATTAAAAATTGTGTGTAATTTGCATTTACGTTAAGATATATTAAAAATTGTGGTGTAATTTGCATTTACTACTGTTGAATACGTAAATATTTATGATCATTTGGTTTACATTTCTTTTTTCAATCATCGATCAGTAGAAACAAAAAGAGCTTTTTTTTTTCAAAAAGTGTTGTTGAACTATTACATACTACATACTGACCAAACAACCAAAAAGTGTTTCAAAATTGACAATAATCTAGAAGGTACATCATCTATTGGAATTTATTCCAAACCTGAACAATGGTATTCTAGTGAAATGAGAACTATTTTTTGTATGAATTCAAGATAGGACATAATGCAACCTCCGGAGGTAAAAATATAAATAAATAGAGGTGGGATTGCTAATGCCAAGATAGTGATTTGTTTTGAAAATTCTGTTCAGGGGATGTCGATTTAAAAATGAACACCAAGAAAGTCACAATGATGAGCTAAATGAAGAAGAAATGATCACGATAATCCGAGATCAACCGTTTGAAGTTCAGCAACACACCTTGGCCTCTTAGCTACGACAGTATCAAAACACTTGGCTACAAAAGGCAAAATTAGTGTAGTGACTTTCCATTATTGGTTTACAATGAAATTGTGTTTGACAGATCTTTCTTTAAATTTATTGCTAAAATATTCTTTTTAAAATTTGATGGTTTTTTTTGGGAAATACGAAAAAAAAAGCTTGTTTCGGATAAGAAGAAAAAGCGCCACTTTGAATATGACACATTTTTTAATATGATTATCTATCTGGCAGTGTTTTTTGTTATTGTCATTGTCAATTTGACAATAATTTTGAAACCATTTTTATATGTTTAAGAAGCATTTGATGAAAATATTAATTTTAAAACTCATATTTCAAAACTCATACTTCAAAACTCAAAAAACATCAACTCTGGCTTATATATATGATATAATTAAACAAAAGTATTTGTAACCGATTACGGTCCGTCTTAATTATAATCTAAAGTGCCATACACTCGGGAAAAATCAAGGAACATAATGATTAATAAAGACCTTTGCGTGTAAAATGGCCCGCATGCCGGTTGCGTGTCATACTCTGATTATCTAAAGTTGTAATTCCAGTAAGTTAGGAACCGACAGACAACGAAATTATTATATTAAGATACAACCTACTAGACGCCAATGTCCGCGCAGTAGCTATCACCGGCTGCATAGCGGCTACTGGACAGTTGATTGTATACATCAATGGCCGCGCAGCGGCCATTACCATTCGTGAAACGGTCACCATAGCCAACCACACTGTCAAACAGCAAGCAAATAGTTATGGTCACGTAGCGGTTAGCAATAGCCGCGCAGCGGCTACTATCGACCCGTAGCGGCCTAGAAAGCCGCCTGCAGGGCCTAGCAGAAAGCAATCGGCAATAGTCGATTGCTTGACAGCTAGTTTGAAAAAATTGCACCATAAATTAATGCATTTTAGTACACATTAGCTGTTCATACCCGGCATTGCACGGGCAAGGATTAAGTTTAAAATAAATTTGTGAGGGTAAACAAAGGTTCGATTCGAAAGGTATAGATTTGCATCGAAAATATATCAGGGGGGGGAGGGCTAAAAGAATAGGGGCGAAATATTGCATATATTACCCGCCGAGTCCTAAAGAATAACTTTCCAAATTTTGAGTCCGATCGGTCAAACAGCACAGATTTGCATTGAAAATATGTCAGGGGGAAGGGAAGGGGTAAAATAATAGGGGGGAAATATCGCCTATGTTCCCTGCCGGGTCCTAAAGAATAAGTACGCAAAATTTTAATCGAATCAGACTAACGGTGTGGATTTGTGTAGAGAACAGACAGACATTGAGTTTTTTAGGTATAGTTAATTCAATTTTTTTTTAAATTTGACGGAATCAAAAAAATATTTATATTTTTTTGCAAGTGAGAATAACAAATATTTCAATATTGGGTACTTTAGTAATAGAAATGTTGCAGTCTTTTTATTAGCATAATAAATATCGCATTTTCGAAATGATTTCTTGAAGTATGCAAAAAATATATATGTATACATTTTTCACAAAATTAATGAGTTCATGAGTTTTATGATTTTTGTTGAATTTTGCAATCCTATCGCAATTTTTTTTTGTACCTTAAAGCCGGGTCCGCATAATTCAAAATGTTTTTATTGGGTCCCTTGAATTTCGAATTATCTAGGTTTTACTGTGTATGGTTGACTGCTAAATGAGTGTCCATTATTCATTTTTAAAACTGGGAAAATCAATAACCGCAATCTTACTGTTTTGGAATTGATACACACATAAAGAACTAAAGAAAAAAAGCCGTTATTAATAAACCGCACAAAGCTTTCCTGCTTCATGATAATGCCAGGCTACACACTTTACGTTACTGTCAATAAATGAACACAGTTAGGATACAAAGTCTTGCCTTTACCCACCAAATAGTACAGACCCACCACCGACAGATTCTCATTTTCTTACCACCTAGAACTAATTCTATGCAGCAAAATTTAAAAAATAAAGATGTTTTAAGATTATTATTTCACGTGTTACAAATCTAATGCATATCTTATAAACACATACATGATGTGTAAGTTATAAACACATAATGCATATATGTTATAAAAATGAAGAATCCCATGTTATCTTACTCCACAGGTGGTGTAATAAATTTCAAAAGACAACTGCGTCAAGTTTATACCTACTGCATGCCATTGATGGGAACAACAGTGTCCCAAGGATGAGAAATAACAATAAAAAAATACATAAAATGTTCTGTATTTGAATACGGTTATAAATGAATATTATGAATGAACACTCCACAGATCGGAAGCAGTCTAATACCACTGAGCATCTCATGTGCATGTAACACCCATGATATACAAACGAAGCTGTAAATTAATATCCCTTAAAAGCTAACGTGTCCAGCATAGCACACAGACACTGAACAATGTTGGTTGACATTAGCACATCCACTTTTTCCTCGAGATGTCTCTTGGGGTCCTGCTTTCCTACATTTTTAATTGCCAACTGTTCCGGTGTCATCTTTTCCTCGTCTTCTAGAGCTTTGTTATAATTCTTGGCAAGTTCCAACATATCAGCAACAGTTGTTTGATTGAGACAACTGTGCTCTTTGTAATCTGCTAGGGTTAGTCCATCCATCCACGACTTTTTATGCAAATTCAGGAGCATCTTCTGTTCCAGTTCATTTTTCCTATAATTGATACTTATGGAGTAGTAGTGTCGGTTGAGGCCGTGGATGAGAGCTTGAACAGAGGGCTTCTGCAGATGTCCGAGATTAGATGTGGTCTGTCTGGGTTCCTGCCCCAGGACCATCATGTTGGGGTTGATGAGACGAAAAGCATCTATAACCACTTTTCCCTTCACCGACTGAATGGGATCTACCACCACAGCTACTGCTCTCTCTGATAATGCTTCGAATGACTGTTGAGTGTTAATATCTACACCAGACAACCAGCAACCGAAGCCAGGATGGGAGTGGTACCTGGAAAACAAAACAGAAATATAAGCAAAAATAAGATAGCATGAACTATATGGCTTGGCGGTGTACAGCTCTACAAACTTATCTGGAAAATGAATGAAATTGGAACTAACAACACCATATTGAATACTTTAAAATTTTAAAAAGCTGAAAGCGGCTGGAATATGGCACTAAAATATCTACACCTAAAAAAAAGTAGTGGCAAAATTGGTGTTGATGTTGTTATGTGTGGTTTTGTGACGAAACTACCACGACCTGTAAATGCGCATATTATCCCCCCACGCTTCACACATCGCCAGGTACCTGCACCCCGCGCCCCATGTCGCACCCCGTGCCGCACACTGTACCCTGCGCTGGCCGACTCCGCGCGCCTAGCGATAAAAGTGAAAGGCGCACTTAACGGTAAAAGAGAAAGGCAGGCGACAGGCAGAACACCGCTGCCAGTTGATTTGGTACCACGGAGACGCTCGGTGTTGCGACCGGGGAGGGGGGGGGGGCCACCGTTGAAGAAGGAACGTCTCTACAGTAAAAGCCGATTTGGGCAGTGAATTCAGAATTTCAACAGTCAATTTCGAATTATGCAGAACCCTGTTAATTCGAAATTTGAGTTTAAAAAAAATCGCGACGCGATTGCGAAATTTGCCAAAAATCGTAAAACTCGTGAAAAAATAAATTGATTTTGTGAAAAAAATGTATTTTCGTAATCAATTGTGCTTTTTGTCGCGATGTTTTTAGGACAAATTATAAATAATGTTCACAATCAAAACAGCTAACATAATTTTTGTAATCAATTGTGCTTTTTGTCGCGATGTTTTTAGAAAAAATTATAAATAATGTTCACAATTAAAACAGCTAACATAATATAAATAAAGTAAATAAAAACAGTCAAAAGATTTTACAGAAGAAATTCGTAAGAAAGTGCGTAAAACAAATTGAAATGCAATCTAACAATAAAAACTAACGAAATAATACCCAAAATTTTTTTTAAAAAATGCGTAATACAATAAATAGATTTATCACCACGGCAACATACCCAAAATCGCGCGATAGCCATTGCGATTTTCACGCTGACGAATACAATGATACCACCCACCCACGGAATAAAATCGTGTGGATGGTATCATAGCTGATGGTAAAAGGATTACAACTACTATAAAGGTCATTAGTTAAACGTTACATTTAGTAAATAGTTTGCTCCTTTTTACGCTACTTCATTACTTGCTCGAGCCGGAACCCAAATACGAAAGATGCCCTGTTGAAAATTCAAAATTCATCTAATTTTGAGGTGATGAATTTTTGGAAAGAAAAAAGGAAATTTCGCTCGCAAATTTCAATGAATGTAGAATTGAACTTTCTAAATATTTCGATGTAAAACCCGGAGAAATGAAAAATTCTTCCACGTAAATTGCTCGAAAAACGTGAAAACAAGGAACGTAAAACTGAAGTTTTACTGTATTTATTATTAAGCTAATACAAAGATCGCGATATTTCTATTCATAAAGTATTATTATTTCTATTCATAAAGATATTAGCATATTTGTTCTTCTCACTTGTGAACAAAATCGAAATGTTTTTCAAATTTCAAAAAAAATTCAAATTATTGTAAAACCTCGATATAACGGACCTCTATTTAACGGACTTTGGATATAACGGACAAAAAATCCGGTCAAATGTAAAAAAATTAAAAACTTCCTGTTAATATTATACGTGCTTAAATTGAAGTGTTGCCGTATGTAAACAATTTTTAGCGGCCATGATAATCACGTCATACGTCTAGCACTAGAATTTGAGACATAATGCCGTCCTGCTCGTAGACTGCACCTAGCCAGAGCGATAGTATATTAGGGGATTCCCTGAGATAATAACGCGTAGGTTTCTATGGGTGTTTGCCACGCTAGCCGGGGATTCACGCAACTCTACAGCAGTTTGACTTGTTTACTCGAAGTGAATGAACGCATTTAGTGTATAAATTAAAATAAATCCAGTAAATAAATTAAAATTTTCGCAACCCTACCCTTTAAATATGGACAAACAGAAAAAAATCAATCTAATGATCAATCAAAAACTAGAAATTATACAAAAGTTGGAGTCTGGAATGTCTGCGTCTCGTTTATGTGAACAATATGGCGAAAAACAGCAAACTTCATAAGTGCAAACAAAACTTGATTCCTTTTTCAAAGCAGGATAACCGAAAGCAAGCGCCTCGATATCAAACAGCAACGTCACTTCACGACGAATGTCTGAAGACAATTAAATAGAATTTTGTTTGCGTTTTGTATTTTTTATTTATATCTAAATACAGTGTAGGTGCATATTTTCAAAAAAAAGTTTTTTGATTTATTTTAAACCGACGGGGTGTCCGTTAACGGACTTTCGGCATTAACGGACACCCCGTCCCCCCAATTAGTCCGTTATATCGAGGTTTTACTGTATATGAACTAAAATGTATTGATTTGTGGCGCAAGGGACTAAAAATGATTTTGAATTACGAATTACCTATGTTTTCGAATTATCGGGGTTAATTTACTATGAAATTAACATTTAGGGACTGATGGATTTTAAAATTTTCTAATTAGGGCGAATTTCGAATTATAGAGGTTTGAATTAACGGGGTTTTACTGTACAACTTTTTTAGTATTATAATTGTCTATACTTGGATTTTTTAATTTAATTTTTTGTTAGTATACAGTAAACTGCATATCAGTGGCGTGCAGCGCATACAAGCAAAAAATCTGTGCATTAGTAAAGATTCTGGGAAACAAATATTAATTAAATAATCCTTATCTTAAGAAAAAGTTGATTTAAAATTCTAGCCGTAATTCGTCCTACGGCTAGAAGTTTTATTTCTGACATTTCCGTTTAACGTGACGTATCTGTTTTTTCCGATTTAAAATTCTAGCCATAATTCGTCCTACAGCTAGAAGTTTTATTTCCGACTTTTCTGTACCTAACTTCATGTCAATTCTTCATTTATTTCGCCAAATATTTCATTCCATAGATATAGCCAAGTTGAGAAAAAAAAACATGTATTTTTAAGGCTGCGAGTTTTGTGTAATAGACAAGTAAATTTAGTGTGCTTCTTCGAAAGGTCCTATGCCAGGTGAGAACTACGCACACGTAATTGCAGAAATATTATTTTTTACAAATTCCACCCAAAACTTTTGGTGTAAATTCTATGTCTTATCTATGGTGAATGTAAACACAAATACCATCTGTCATATCATAACATATAATGATATCATAAAATGTTTGATTTATTTTTGTGAAAAGAAACGTATATCTGAAATTAGTATTGTTCCCGATTTAATTATATATAAATCGTTTTCGAAATATATTGAAATTTTTTGCCGTATTAGATATTCCTACATTTTTGCGGATTGAAGCTACTCAAAATAGTTCATTATATATAGTTAAAAAAAAAATTAAAATGTATATATCCTTACAGGTATATGCGTATACATATATATATTTTTAATATACCTAGGTATATAAGTAGTCGGTCACAGCATAACCTTAGTTTATACCCAATGTACGCCACTGCTGTATATAGTATACTGAAGAAGGGGCCATAGGCCTTGAAACATGTTGATATTTTAAATATAAAAAAGTGGTGAAAACTAAGTTTATTTATATATTTATATTAATAAAAATTAATTATAAAATTTTTTAGTTCATTATTTTGTATTAAAATAAAAAAAAAACACTTTTCATTAATGAACACAATCAAAGACATTCAAATGTATTCTTGAACATCATTGATGACACAAGATTAAAACAAAACAAATATACTTTATATATTTATTTTGCTTTAATCTTGTGTCTTGATTTTTCAATATTTTTTTAACTATGTATTAACTGCAGCTGAACACTAAAATTCAAGTCTGTCAATCCGTCTACTGTCTGTCCCCGTAACTTTGTTTAATGTCTGTAACTTCTTTATAGTAATTACTTTTTTCGAAAAAAAAAATTCTGATAATTTTTTTAAATAAAATAAATACAGTTGAACTCGGTTATAAGGAGCGCGACGGGACCGACTAAAGTTGCTCCTTATAGCCGGGACTCCTTATATCCGGGATAGGTAAATTTCACTTTCTAAATTTTTTTGACTGTGATGTTATTTTCAAGAGCAGCTAAAAAACATCCTTAATTTTCCAGAGTGATGAAATTGTAGAAGACGATAGTGAAAACTTTTTACAGACTTCGGAATTTTTGGCGCCGCGTTCTATTTCACGAATAATTTTGACTTTTTCGCGAACCGACAGACACTTTCGTTTGTTAGTGGACATGTTTCCGATAGAACAATTCGTGTTTAACTTATTAGGCTTTCAAATGCTAATACAGTAAACTGCATAAAACAAACTGTCACCTCAAACATTTCGGAAACCCCCAATAATCGGAGTTGTATGACAGTTCGACTCGACCTTCGGTTCGACATCCCTTTGATAAGAAATGCCGACGAACTATTTTTTGCCTGTGCACGTGGCATTTTCGGACACACTTTGTGTACATCATAAAATGAACCCTAATTAAGTGCGAGCCGCTTTAAAAGCAAAGTTTATTGGTATGAGTACGTATTTTTTTTTCTGTAACTCAAGCAAATATGTATGCAGTTTCTAAAATTTGCTCCATATATCCGGGAATCGCGCTCCTTATAACCGAGAACGATAGTATGGGAATATGCGCAAAACAAAATCAATTCACAGTTTTGCTCATTATAGCCGAGATCTCCTTATACCCGAGCTCATTATAACCGAGTTCGACTGTGCATACTTATTCCTTAGGAACCGACATGTAAAAGTGCCATAATTTTTGACAGGTTACAGCTAGTTAATATTAAAATTAGCCAACTAATTATACATATAGTAGAGCGTCGATTATCCAAACCAATTGGGGGACGTGGGTGTTCGGAAACCGGTATTTTTGGATAATCGAACTGTATTCATTCAGCCATACATATTTACGTACAGGTATTTACATTTACATATATCTTTAATGACAAATAGAAATTAAACAAAAAAAAAAGTGCAGACAATCTTGTAATAACACATGTATGTACATACTAGGTACAATTAACGCTTAAAAAAATCTTCAATCTTCGTGTGCCGAAGCAAGCCTACCCGCTTACGAGCGGCTAGGTCACGTACTTTTTTAAGGACAGATATTTGATACTGGTCGCTTTCAGCTTGTGTTTCAAACCAACGCAAGGCAATATCTAAACAAGTAAACGCTTCAGAAGCACCAATTATGTTTTCATCTTCATTCTGAACTTATAGTTGATAAGGTACTAGCGGTGGTGTCAGCCTTATTAGTCATGAGGTCTCAAATTTCGCTATCCTGCATAATTTGGTACCCGGGATCTTCATCGTCGATATCAATCCATTTTTGAACTTCTCCTTCATCAAATTCGTGGCAATCGAGCTTTTTTTAGCATATCTATCATTTCAGATATATCTTCCTGTTTCTCATTTACGCATACACTTTGAGGATTTTCCACTATACACAAAACTTTATTCCACGCTTTTTTCAAGTTCTGCACTTTTACACTGTCCCATGCTGTTCTGATTATGTAGGACGCGTCTTTCAAATCAATTTTCTTATGATTTATTATCAAGCTTTCTTCTTCCTCCTCTTCTTTTCCAAAAGTAACTTACGTAACATTATTTTCTGCAATATCGTTTGAAAGTCTCAATAACGCCTTGGTCCACAGGCTGTAATAATGTTATGTTAGGTGAAAGAAACATGACTTTTATAAACTCGTCTTTTTCATTTTAGATGTCACGTGATGGATTATCATGATGGATAAGTTGGGGCGTTATCAAGAAGCAATAATGTTTTCTCTTTTCATTTTTTAATTAATGGGCTTTTACAGAGGGTATAAAAGTTTCTGTAAACCGTTCCATGAAAATTGTACTATCCATCCAAGCACTCTTTTGCGAAGTGACATATTATTGAGTTTGAAACAAAGTGGTTTCTTGCTTTTACCAATTACAAGCATGGGCAATCGGTGGCTGCCAGTAGCATTACTTTAATATAAATTTAGTTCATCGACTAGCGGCTACTTGGAAGTGACATACGAGTACAATTAATAAGTCGCAACAAATGCACGAGCACTGTAGCGCGGGCCGGGCGATCATAGTAGTTCGGATAAGCGGTCGTTCGGTTGATCGACATTCAGATAATCGAAACTCTACTGTACTTACTTGAAAATGGCACAATTGAAGAAACCTTTTTCTTACAAATAATTGATTCACAAGAGTGGAAGTTCACAAATCAAACTAATGAAAATGTGTTGCGTTCATTTAATAGAAATTTGTTTAAATACTCACCAACCAACGACCATCTCCGGTCTTCCGGTCTGTTTGAGCATATCCAACATTTTGGCTTGGAACACTGGATCCACTGCTTCAACAGAAACTCCGGTTCCAGTCTGCGGCATCGCAAACACGTCAATCACTCTAACTGTGTAGTCATCAACAAACTCACCTAATAAAAAATAAAAAAATTTAATAAATAAAAAAAGTAACCCATAAAAAACAAGTTTTTATTATACTCCCTTTCTCATTTAGTAGTTGAAACATTTTTTTTTTCGCTTAACCTACGCGTCGGGCTTCAGTCGGCGACGCTACAAAAGGGAGTAGTAAAAAATTTCCAAAAACCCAAAATTATAATATAATCAGGTTTCGCGTCTACCAGACGCGTTGAAATATTTTCATACAACTTAATAAGTTGTATGAAAAAACCATTCAAAATTTGAAAAATCCAAAAATTTATTAATTTTTTTTAATGAAAATTTGATAGATCTTCTTCATCGTCGCCACGAGTCTGCTTGCAAAGTTTCAGCTCAATTGGATCACGGGAAAGGGGTTTAAAATGGATCCAAAGTTTTTTCGTCACACAAGAAGACAAGCAGACGCCACGAGTTAATATAAAGGGAGTAAATATAATATAAAATTTTAAAAAAGGTCATAGGTGTATGTATGTGCATCAACTATCCTACATTCGAATGTCTGTCAGTCCGTAACTTGCTGGAATTACAACTTTAGATAATTTGAGTGTGACACGAAATTTACATGCGGTTCAAGTTACACACAAGGGTCGTTATTAATAATTATTATATCCCGTGATTTGTCATGGGTTTACGGCTAGTTTTTTAATAAACAGAAATAAAAATACATGCCTATATAATCTAGGTAACTAACAAAATGAAGAATCAGTTGCACTGTTTAGTTTTAAAAAAAAAATACTTGTATTAAGTTATTGCTATTTAATTGTACTAATATGATTTTGATTAAATTATATTGAAAACTAAAAAAACACAATATATAAAAAATATTGAGAAATAAGACTTTATTTTCTTGCCGCCATAGTGGCGGCACTCGAGTGCTAAGGGTTAAGAAATAGTTTTCTTCCAATCAAAACCTTTATCATAGACTTCAAAATTAAAATAGTCAAATGGGCATTATTTGTATTTGTGTTCGCAAATACTATACCAAATTATTTGTAGTTATACCCGCAAATTCAGATTTTATAGTACATATTCGGAGTATCCCTAATACACACACACAATTAAAAACCTGATTAAAAAAATTCATTTGTAAAGCGAGACTAAGTCCTTATAGTAATTAGGGATGGGCGTTGAACGGACGGACTAGTTGAAATCAACCGTTGACGTTGCATCGACGCGTTGACCGTTTATGTTTATCGCATGGACTAGTTGAATTCGTAGACGGTGGACAGCGGACGCCGTGGTCGGTGGACGATTCGAGATTAACGCAATGCAAAGCAACGAGCGAGAGCAAGACAAAACGTCTCCGTTTATTTCTCTCTCATCTCTCGCTGTCGACTTATAGATGCCATAAACGTCATAGACGGCTCGACGGGTAATTTCATTTCAACTCTAAAGTACACTACCATAGAGTGCAGATCTGTGTACACGAACTATGACTAGAGATTTGAAATTTGAATACATGCGTAGGGCGAGATAGGCTTAATAAGCTATTATCTATTATTTTTTTACTTGATTTTTTGTGATGTCACGTGCGACGATTCGGTGAATTCCCAATTTTACGCTGTATAAAATAAAACAATTCTGTTTAATTATTTTATTTTTTATTGAACTATTATTAATTAACAGGCCGGCTAGATATTTTTCTAAAATCAATATTTTATTCGATCGATCTCGACTTCTTATATCTACCTGAAAAGGGATGCAAAAATTTAATTATTGTGTTATTTCCTTACTTTTCAACTTTAGCATATAAATGATAAAAAAACTTGTAGGGAATAAAATTTTCTATACCTAACTATGGTCCTTATTCAGGAGTCCAACATTAATTATTATATATGTAATATAATCTTGAATTTAGGTTTAATTAATTTTTATTAAAAATTCCCTATTTTCAACATTATAGATAAAAAAATAAATCTATTATAATTTTGTTTACACCACTTTTTATTGGTTTTTTACATGTTTCGGGAACAATGTTCCTTTTCTCAGATTGAGCCTTAAACTAAAGTTGACAAATAATACAGATATGTTTATTTATTAATAATGTCACCACAAAGTGAAAGCCTGACTTTGAAAAATGTATTCTTCAATAAATTTCTATGTAACATCTCAAATGTAAAGTATTTTTAAATTATGTATTTATTTATAAATTTATAGATAATAAATAAATGTAAAGTATTTTTTACCGCACCTCATAACTGGTGCCTTTATTACGCAAAATCATTGTTTCCTTCCATTTTATTTACTCACATTTTAATGCTTATACCCAATACTTTCACTGCTTACATATGTAGTTTATATTTATATTTTACTGCTAACACCTGATATTGCTGTGTATACTGCTTGTTATATATAGAAAGAAGTATATAAAACAATTTGTAAAAGCCTATAATGTGCGTAAACAAATAAATAATAAAATATTTCTTTTTACATATAAGCACAAGTAGCGGTTTTACTTTCCCCGAAACTATATTCCTTCGAACTTCTTTAAATTTTAAAAATAAACATCATAAAAATAGCCAACGGTTGAGCCGTCGAGAAGCGTCGCGTTGAACCGTAGACAGTTGACCATCGTCCCAATGTTTAGATAGAACGTCCGCAACGTCCGCGTAACGAAGTTGACGCGTCAACTACAAGTTGACGAATTCAACTAGTTGATCGTCTCGTCGATGAATGGACGTGGACGGTCTCTTTTCGTCGACGGTAAATACGTCGACGACCCATCCCTAATAGTAATATAGTATAGATAATACTGGATTATTTGCAAGAAATTGTCGTGGTCTAAGTCAGCTTTCTTAAACTGGAGCATATCTTGGTATGAGGTTTGCATAGATATTGTCAAGTATCCACAGGAAAAAAATTGGCAAAAGTTCAAATCACGGAATAATCCAAGACTATGGTCCCGTTGTTCATACAATGAAAATAAATATTTCACTATATAATTTAATGTTCTGTTAATTTAATCTAACTAAAATAATCGTAATCTAAATTAAACAAACCAAACCTAATAACCTAACCTAACCAAACCTAATAACCAACCTAACCTCATATGTTGCCTATGAAATGTCAAACTATGCATTGCATTTTTCGAAACTTTAAAGTGTAATATCTTATTTAATACTTATTTAATACTTTTGAAACGTAAATTATCTTTCATTTTTTTATTAGCACATTCAATAATATAGTGAAATAATCATTTTCGTTGTATATGCAATGGGACCATTATCTTGGATTTAGCCTATTATATCATTAATACTTATCGTATGTAAGAAAATTGTTGTCAATTGAAAGGTCCTCAAAAAAATTTTATATTCGTGGACCCCCAAAGAACCCCCAGTCTAAGTAATTCAGTAGGCCCTGGACAACTTCCCAATAGAAGATTTGAATACATGTCTGTGATGCTGATGTCATTGTGTCGAGGCCTAGTAATTAGAACTCTCGCCTAATGATCGCCTCTAACGAATCTCGCCTGGCAGTTAAGAACTTTTTGAAAATCGAACATAATTATGACAGTAGATTTTAAATGGATTTTCTAAATAATGTTAAACTATTCAAGGTAAACATAGAATACTATTTTTTACTATACTATATATCCTATCTATCCATGAAAAATATTATTCTTTGTTATCACACTAATAGGGCTCTGTCCTTCTACAATTTCACCTTTTAATGTGATAAAGAAGTAGAAGTTAATGGGACGTAGAAGAAATATATATAACATATTCTTTATATTAGCTAAATACTGGCCTGTGTATCACTCTGTTTAATTCAATAAGCGGGTGTGAAACTGATATATCAGATCACTACTCACCCAACATAAGGCCCATAACCTCCATGGGTACACCAGCTCTCCCGTGCTTTAACATTTTAAGTAAGGCAAGCGACGATATATAGACTTGTTCAGCGGTGTCCACTACAGGGGCATCAGTTGGTGGAGGAGCCTGAGATAACCCTGGCATCCCACCGCCTAACCTCAAAATTCGGTCCATTTTCTGCAAGTAATAATTAATAATAATAAAAATTATAAATAAATAATGATTTAGAAATAATTAAGAAATATCTGAAAGACAAAATCTCTTGAAGAGCTTTACTCGTTAAAGAAACTCAAAAATATTAACTGTAAATATACGTAGGGAAGTAACACACTTTGAATTGTTAAAAACGAAGCGCTAATATTCAAAATCAATTATAACGAAAACTTACATATAAATACTACTTCACGGGTATATTTACTGAATAAGTATAAAAATGCCGAAACGAAACCGAATTGACAACTCACAAAACAGACAAATTATGACAACCCAAATCTCAAATATGCAAGCTCACGGATATTCTTCAGTCACGGAGTGTTAGTTTATGGCAACGATGGCCGCCAAAGGAGAATCACACGTTCTGTCGAGCAAAATGGCATCAGGACCGCACGGATTAGGTAAAAAGTTTATTTTTTCAATTAAAATTTCATGTGAAAATTTACTTTACAGATCGGTTTAATTGATAAGCTGATTCACATTCAAATCATTGTCAAGTAAATTCCAAAATGTGCTGCCAAACGAAAAAAAAGTTAAAAACGCACCGTGGTGATAGACCGAAATACAAATTTCGCGTTGTGTAGGTAGGAACTGAATTATTTTGTTACTACGAAATTTTTGAATTTAATAAAATATTTTATGTTTGCTGACAAAATATCTTTCTGTATATGTCTAGATTGAACAAAGGTAGTCTAGATTCGGTGGCTGAAACACTGAAATGATTACCTCCTATCGATGTTAGTTTTACTTTTTACAGTACAAAAGCTTTGGATTCATTTTTAAGTATTGTTAACATGTTTTCATGTTCAAGTTTTAATTTATTTTTAATTTTACGTCTCATTACCAACTTATGTGATTATAATTGATATTTCTACAGTAAATAGTGTTGAAATTTTAAAAGGAACATGATAACAAACTGTGCGTGCCTTGTTTAAGTTTTCAGTTATCTATCTTAGGCAATGAGTATAATGACGGACGGCAAAATCCTGCTTCTGGACTTTTGGTCCATTTCAAAAATATGTTACACAAGAATTGTCACCTTACAAAAGCATGTAGACTAGCTATGTCTTCTAACTTTTATAAATTATATTCACACAAAAAAACAAAGTTAACATCATATTCTTCTTATTTAACTAATTGATTAACGTGGCTGTTCAACATAACTCAAGAAACAAAAGTAATTCACATTCTTCATTTTCATACCACGTAGTTATATAAATTTATGAAGGGTAGGTAAATCTTGACCAAAAAAATATCCAATTTTGTCATGAAAAATAATATTTCTGTGTGGGTATCTTCAAAATTCTATTTATCATACAACCTTTTGAAAACCATTTTACTAGTTGTCTACCTAAGGCCCGGTTGTATCAAGTTGTATTAAAGTATAAGTTCGTTTAAAGCATAGATTTTTGCGTTCTCCACCAATCAAGCGACCCGTTTCTGTAAAAATCTATGCTTTCATCCAACTTGATACAACAGGGCCTAGTAGAATCTTTGTCTGTTCAATTATTGAAAATATTTTTAATAGCATTCTTTACCAAATCAGAAATGCTGCTCCTAAGCAGTACAAAAGAAAATTAAATAAAGCAAACCTTTCCTTTCTAATAAATGCAAATTCACATTTTTGACAATTACAGAGACATAATATGCATAGGTACACATCTTTTCATTTAAGAAAGACAATCAAGTTAGTATGTGTATACTGTGTTGTACGACGCACATTGTTCCATTGTGTTTGTGTTTACGGGTATAAACACCAACACAATGAAATAATGTGCCTCGTATGCATGCTGATTCAATTGTCTTTCTTAAATTTTAATTACTAGAAAAACGTAGGCAAAGGTATAAAAACAAGAATCTATGGGAATATCAAATCATTAAAATAAGAGTTAAAACAACATATTTGTATTGTAGTTCAATTATCTAATAAAACATGAGCAAAATTAGAAAACACTTATATAATAATAAATATTAAATAAACATGAATTTAAAAAAAAGTTTTTATCAAAAGTAATAGGTTCAGTTAGCACAATATTTATAAAAAGTGTTACAAAAATTATTACCTTCAATCAAGATTATTTTTGTGCAATAAGAAGGAACCTTTTGCTGACATTCATATGCATGTAGGTGGCTCACTAACTTTTAAATTTAATTGATCTTGTCAATTATTGATAACTGATTTTTCACAATACGATGGGTAACCATCGGTACTAGACGACAGTTGTATCTCAGTAACCAATTAAAATAACGATTTGACCGTCACTAGTAGGTATGTAGTAAAAAAGAAATATATCGAGGGTAGAAAGCCAAAAGGGTATTAGTGATTATTTCAAACTTTACAGGAGAACTAAAGAATGTTTGTCAATATTTCTTTTATTATTAAACAATTTCCATATGTGTTTTGGATTGACAAACATGGTAATCATTTAATAATAAAAGAATCATTGACAAAATCAGATTGACAGAACTTTATTTTGCTCTCTTTTGAAACTGTCCATAAACTGCACAAGCTATTAAAGGTTTACTTTTTATTGCATCAGTGGTTGTTCGCTGAATTACGAATAATGAGTTACCTACCAATCATTAATTAGTACAGTAGCCGACAAACATCTTGAAATTTTACGGCGTAGTGGGGGGAAGTTTGCGCATGTACCATTCCACTGACGAGACCCAAATTTTGTCTTCTGCGCATTCTCCCACTATGCCTAAAAATTTCAAGAAGTTTGCCGGCAACTGTACAAATTAACACTAATAACACAAACACAATGTTTATAACATTACTGTATGAAATACTATATCCATACTTTTAGATTCCAAAATTAAATTAAATCTAATATAGCAACATTTAAAGGTTTTTCAGATTATAAACCACCAATATTTTATATTGTATGTTATATTTACCTATTCATCCCAATATTTATAATACACACATAATGACTAATTTGCACAATCAACTAGGATGCTTACCTTTCTGCTACATACTTCCTAGTAAAAACACTTTTGCAGTGATTGAAAACAGTAATAGTATTTATTTATTTGATCGCCTTCTTTTTTATATAACCTATGTTTACTTAAATTTGTAAAAATATTTTTGTGATCTACTGTCATCATATTGGAGAAAGTAGTCATCTGCAGCATGTAGGGTGTAACAGAGCTAGTCCACAACACTTTACATGTAGTTTTCTATTTAAATTATAAGTAAGAAATGTTCAAATAACAATATCCTAATATCAATAGTTATGGAGATAAACAACTTCAAAGTTTGCATTTTTTCAATATTTCTGACTTTTTATTTTCTGTAAAACGTTGGACCATCATTACAGTACTGTATATCAAATATTAATTCATTCGCTCCAATACAAGTCAAATTAATTTATTAAATCTTGCAGAAGTTTGAAAAATATATTTTTTGTAAAGTTTTTATCATTTTATTTGACTTGTACTAGAGCGAATTAATTTTTTGAAATTCAAAATTAGTTACCTTCATAATAGTCTAACATTTAACAGAAGACAACTGAAAAATATTTTTTATAAAACTTTAAGTAACTTAACTTCATAAAGATTGATGTAAGGACATTGTTGCTTAAACATTTTTGACGCATAGTTTAAACAGGAATTTACCCGTAAAGTATTGTGGACTAGCTCTCTTACACCCTGAATATGTGTGCTTTATTTGACTGCCCAAACAAATAACACAATGAATATTTTACTAGGTAACATTATTTTTCAATAATGAACTGACCAACGTAACCACAAAAGTACATATTTAGGTCATTATCAAGTACATAGGTTAGAACATTTAGGTTCTGTAAATCTATAAAGAAAATTAATGTTCTTAGACTTCAGAATACAGCATCCGATTTATGTTACTGAATTTTACCATACAAGCGGCTCTTCTGGAAAGTTTATGTCCATTTTATTACAATAATTTGTCCACATTGTCTCGTGTGGTGACAATATTAATGAAATTACATTTTATTTGTGATATTGCCATTTTTCAGAATGTAGTCTCTAGATAAGTAAAATAACTTAGAAAGATAAAGATTAGAAAGACAAATTATCAAAAAAATATAGTTATCATTGCGAGCTGAACCTGGCATTACAAAGCTCTGAATTCAAGTCCTAATCCAACACATTAAATATACATATTGTTGTGTGTATAATATACATATATAAGTATATTTAAGTAATTTATCTACTTTCTTAGAGGTTTTTAAAAAAAATAGCACTTACACTAAATTTGCAAACTAACAAATAATCTTGAATAGAACAATCCCTTTATTTCCCCAAAACTGTTTTATGAATTGATAAACTCAGCAGAGCAACCCAGTATTTTCTTCTTATTTGAAACTAAAAAATTTGTTATTTTCTGTTGTGAATTTATTAGCGTAAACTTGGGAATTACACTTTATATAAAAACTCCTCTACCTGTCGGAATTGCAGAATATTTTATTTTTTCACATATGTGATTTTATAAAACTTTAAATGCTCTTTTGAATATTGCCACTTTTATTTTCAAGGTGCAACTTACTGCCATTCAGTGAACGTAAGAGTTATAACCTTTCTCAGAATAAAAGTGTTTTTATATTCTTTAACGATAATAAATTTATAAGTTTTCATTCAATTATATTTTATTTTTCTTTTTAACCTTGAAAAAAGATAGTGTTTAGTTTGAAGCTACACTATATTCGGGCTACTATGCTTTTTAAAATTTGTTTTAATATCAATTTATACAAACAAAAATTTCAATGTGTTTTGTATTTTCCTAGGCGATCCTGATGACCTCTCTTTGAGAAAAGTGGAAATTGAAGTTCTTATTCCAAAATTAATGAGAGAAAAGGCTAAAATAGAAAAGTGTCCAAAAGAAGTAAAAGCGTTTGAAGAATGCTGTAAGAATGCATCTGTGTTAATGGTTGTAAAATGCCGCAAAGAAAACACACAACTCAAAGACTGCCTAACTGGGTGGTATCAAAATGAAGACTTTAAAACCGTTTGTCAAAATCAGTATTTAAAGGAGAGGAGTGAGTATAGGAGGACAGGAATAACAAAGAAACAAAGGAACCAACAAAATACTAATTGAAACACGCATGCAAAGAAGGCTGTAATAAAGAAATGGAATTATTTAGTAAATAAGATTTATTGTTATAAAATACATTAATTAATAAATGAATAGCATATAATTTATTTTATTTTCCATCTTCATCGCAGTCAACTCTCTCATGTTTTGACATCCAACGTCTTAATAAAACCTCTAGAATCTTAAATTTTTCCAAATTTTCTGGGTTTTCACATAATATATCCATACTTTCGCAACTAGGTACAATAACTTGAGCTATAAGAACTTCCTAAAATCAAAAAAACAAATATATCTAGATATTCATCTACATTATGAATTTTATAGTTTTATACATTTTATATAATATATTGCATATTTTACATTATATATTACATTTATATTTTATATCTTAGGAGTTATCTTTAATGGTAATATTGATATATAATAACAAGATCACTCATATCATCATTCCGCAATTAATCGCAGTACTGTTACCACAACTGCTCTCATCATGAGTAACACCGGTAATCAATAAGAGAAATGGCTAATTTGAAACACAGTTATTAACAAAATTAAATTGTCATTTTTTATTTATTTATTTAGAACGGATATAACCAGATATAACGGAATTAATTAGAAATATATAAGGTATATATTCTAAAAGTTCTATTACAAATATAAAAAAGTTAAATTACATATGATTTTATGTTGATGAATGGCAGCTACAGAGATCAAGCTACTATCACCCAAGTGGGGGGAAAGACAACACACGTATGGATAGATTCGCACTCCTGCAGGCTTCACTGCATCCACATATCTACATCCCCAAAAGAGCCATACAATAAATAAGAGAACTTTGGTAGTTGGGCCATGTGGAGAGGGTGACAAGCTTGGAAAGGCAAAGCTAAGGTGGATTGGCAATGTCTCCAAAGTCTTGGAAATTTCATGATCGCAGAGAAACAGCATGTGATAAGAGATCAACAGAGGAAAATTCTTGAGCAAGCCAAGACCACTAGCAATTGTAGGGTCAATAGTGATGATGATATTGAATTGTATACCTTTACTGCTGTGCCTGCCATGCGGACCATTCCCAGTACAGATTTCCAGTCAAATTTGAATTGAGGCGGTTTAACTGATGTACTCTGCGAGTGCACAACTTCCACAAGTACAATATAACTGGCATGATAAAAAGGTTGCCCTTCTTTGTATAAAACTAAAAATTTTAAAAAAAATTATTGTTATTACATGTACAAAAAATTTCCCAGTGAAAATGTAGGTAGGGTGATTGTGCTAGTGGTCGGCCATTTTACAAAAAAGTCATCTTTGGAATATCATTGTAAGTTCATTTTTGAAAGGAGGTTTAGAAAAACAGGTATGTATTAAAGAACGGGGAGTTTAATTTTATTATATTTACTGCTTTTTAAAATTAACCTAACCATAAAAATTAAAATAATATTTTAAAGAAAAATGGCTGTTTTGCCAGTAGTCGGCCACCTATGCATCAGTAGTCGGCCATCAGATTTTAGCACAGGGCCGCCAGACGTTCTTTAGAAATTTGCGTTATACAGACATATTTTTTTCAATTTATACTTAAATCCTCTTAAGCTTTTCGACAAATCGTCTCAATTTGTTCATAGGTACGTATAAAATACACTAATAATCATATACTAGAAACTAGAAAGATAATTATTTTTTTCGATTGGGCATTTTGGTTATATGTTAAAGCCCCTTTCATCTCCATTAATAATCCGATTTAGGTGTTCTAATACATCTTCATCATTGTTTTCTATTAGATGGGTTTTCAAGTCCTTAAACCAACTTCTTTTATAATTTGCGTATTCTTAGTACCTACGTGCTAATAATGCTTTCCGCAATTCTGGCCAGCGTATGAATGATAAATACCATATTTCTCCCGGTTTTTCATCTTAGAAAGGTATTTTTATTTTTTCTGTTTTCACAATTTGCTGCACAGTAGTCGGAGTTCTTGTTTTTAGGGGGAAATGACATTTTGCTAATGCTATTAACTGTTCAACAATTTTGTTTTCGTCGGATGATGATATAAAGTGATTTGGTTCCATTTGACGTGTTTTTTCCAATACCCATCCCTTCATGCGGTCCTGCAATTTTGCCCTAGGAACATCAATTTCTGACAAGCTGCGCATATTTTTTCCCTTCTCTTATTGCTTAAAGGGCTTTTTGAAGGCTATCGTCAGTATACTGATGAAAACCGTATTTTAGTTTTAGTCGCCATTGATACAAAATTAATAATTTCTATATTTAGTTAACATTAGAATGATAAAAGATAAATTTCATCTACCAAAACCGTCCTAAGATGCTGCATGGCCGACTAATGATACATCAATTTTAACACGTTAACCAGTTGTCGGGCCCACTCTTCAAAGTTAAAAAAACATATTATTAGTGTGGTAACTAGCGGCCGACCACTGGCTATTAGATAGTAGTGCTATTTTCACTAACATAACACATACAATCTTAGTAAATTTTGTATCATTGACAGCGTGAGAGACAAAAATAAAACCAATATTCGCCGCCAGTAGTCGGCCGCCCCGGCCGACCACTGAATTTTGTAGAAAAAATTGTCCCAGTAACCGGCCGCACGAGTTTCAACATAAAAATATTGAAAATGTTTGTTTTATCATTTTAACTCGTAAATTTATTTCATGTGTTTGCCGATAAATGCTACTTATACAGTACAAATAAATTAATTCAACTTCTACTTAAAGTTTGAAAATGTTCGTAACAACATTTCCGAAAAACCAGAATCAAAATTGATAGCTCATAACCACCGGCATTTTTTTGTGTCTACTTAAATGATACCTAAAATAAACGCAAGATGGTGCAGTTTTGTGTTTCTTTCGCGGAATAGTGGCTGACTTCTTAGCATTCAAAAATATTATTGAATTATATTGCGAGTGTCAAGTTTATTCAAGTTGAAGTAATTGGTGGCCGGAACACTGGCGAAATCACCCTATATTCAAAAATTTCATAACAGGGCATGCATGACACATTGTGAAACAAATATTCTTGTTTCCAAAATGTTTCACAGCTACTTCATTTTACAGAATAGTGGATACCATGACATGCAACATGTTACCAGTAGAAAAATTGGGTAAAAAAGCATAGCTTACGGAAATCCCCACCGAACTTGATTCCAGGTTTTACAATCCAGCCTTTTGAGCGATAATAATGGTAAACAATGTATTTCATACAGAAATCTCTTTGAGTTTTGCAAAATAACCGCCAGGTAGTATCCAAGTCAAGTGGTTTCTCACATTCATCTAAGATTTGAAGACAACCAAGGCCATATGCCAAGAAATATGCCTCTTGCAGAGTTAACACCAGATTCTCCTGCAAGCTCGATTGATCAATATACAACTTAGGTTTTAAATCTTTGAAATAATCATCTTTTTCTGAATCACTATCTGGAAGAACAATGACAGAATTTGGAGGAAAGTTTAAATCGTGAATAGATTTAGCATCTTCATCCATCTCTTCTACTCCATTTGGTGATTCTAATAAAGGTTCTTCAGCATTAGATTTAGCGCATTCTACGTCAATTATAGATACAGTATTACAACTAGTACTCGGTTGCGTAAGATCTAGTGTTTCACTTTTATTTTGCGCCATATTTTCCTCATCACTTGAAAGAACATCGATTATCTCTGATTTATCAGGAACTGTTATTTTAGATTCACAAGTTTTCTTTTTACAATCTACAAAAATGTTATCAATGGTAGCATGCAGTTTATAGATATCATCCAGAAGGTCACTATGAGAACTTCTAGATAATCTTTTGCTTCTGTTTTTACTACAATCAATTCTATTCATCCACTTCTTTCTGTGTAAATATTGTCTTTTTTTAAGAAATCTTGGCAACTTTGAATGATTTCTCATAATGTATGGCCTTGATCTAGAATTAGAACCTTTTCCAAAATTTCCCATATTGTGCAAAGCGCTTATTTCGGCGGGAGCTTTCACGACAACCCCAAATCCATTGAATATTCCTGTACAAATAATAGGAACCCAATTTTCAATCGAAATGCCTATTTCCGATTCAATAAAAATAGGAAAAGGCTGTTGCGATTCTACATTACACTGTCTTTTTCTCCTAGGCTCTTTTAAATCCATCTTGTAAATATACCTAATTATCGAGTTATACTATACACACATTACCGCAAAAACCACTGTAAACATTGAATGTTTGACATTTGGAATTTCTTCTCGTAGAACAAAACACAAAACATCAGATCAAAATTTTTGTTAACTTTTTTTTTTGATATCTTAGTATATAAAACGCTCAATACTTTAAATTATTATTTTCAATATAGTTTTATTCATGCTTTAGTATTTGGTACATAAAAATATAGAACCACATATTGTTTATATAAAATAAAATTATAAAATATAATCATAGAGAGAATATAAATGTAATCTCTTATCCCTCTTATCTATGTTGTCTATGATTAAATAGAAAACCGCGCGAACGCGAGTCTCGAGAATGAAAAATATGAACGTGACATGTTTTGGGACACATTCATAGAATAAAAAAAATCCGTTCGTTTACTCATGTACGCGCGGTAGAAGTTATTTAAAAACTAAAAATCTACACTAATTATTGTTGATTATTTTATCAAGTTTCATGAATAGAATTAAAACTCAAAGGTACTTACAGATGCGTAACCTCAAACATTTAAAGTAATTGGAGCAACAAAAACTTTCTTTAATTAATGGTTCACGTCTTAGATAAGCCCGTCTCTTAATGTAATATATTTTTGAAGTGCTAGAGGGAATCACTGGTGGCTATATCATGCAGACGCCGCGTTGACAACGGCGCGTCCGAGGTTCGAGTAAAGAAGAGAAAGCTCCAACCTTATAATTTGTTTTTTTAACCATGAATTTGAATGAAATTATTATATTTAGATATTAAATCAAGTGCATTTTGTGGTCTCGAATTTTCGTTACATGCTCTTTCACGTTAAACGCAACAATAAAAAATTCCGTTACAATAAAAATTTTACCCCAAATGCGCCAAAAGAAGATAACTTGAAAAATGAGTTTTGCCTGGAATTATTAGACAAAACTGAACAAAGCTGTTTACAGATAAATTTTATGTAAAAGACACTCATATAACTATAGTATTTTTTGAGAAAAATGAAATACAAGCAGATTGTAATAAATGAATGAATGGTCTAAAAAATCATTGTGGAAGGTAATTAATACTTTACAATGATAATGAATAATATTAGTCTTGAAATTTTTCATTGAAACATAATATATTTTTATTTTATAGAACATTAAAAGTAACACAAAACAAAAATATGAACAAATCAATAATACAAAATATTTCAATAACTAGGGAAAAAATATCAAAAAACGGTATAACCGGCGACAGGTTTCATAAATAAAAATATATTTCCCTCCAATTTGCACTACCGTTGGCTCCATATAAAAGAAGAAAACGGATGATAGCGGAATGAGATGATCAACCTAATTCTGATCGCGGTTATACTATATGTACATAACTAGTTAAAATGTGATAAAATAATAAATAACAAATAAGTAGAAACCAGACGATGTATTAACAATGAACTCCGGAAGAAAATGTCAAATTTGATAAAAAAATAATCCATAAAAACCAAGTTTTTATTATACTCCTTCTCTCATTGAAACAGGTTTCACGCCTACTTCACGTGTCGGGTTCGAAAATTAAACAATATATAAATCGTTAAAATTTAAAAAAATCCCAAATTATATCATAATTAATAAAAAAAAATTAAACTTAAATTTGTTAGATCATTTTTATCATCGCCACGAGTCTGCCTGTAAAGTTTCAGCTCGATTGGATCACGGTAAAATGGTTAAAAATCGATCCAAAGTTTTTTTGGCAGACAAGCAGACCAACCGACAAGCAGACGCTACAAGTTAAAAGAAAGGGAGTAAAAAAGTAACCCATGCTCCCTTTCTTTGTAAAATATAACAACAATTAAAGACGAATTAAAACATATAACACAACACTAAACTTACAGAAATTTAATATATTTCTAAAGTGTCAATGTTTTGAGATGTCAAAATTTTGATAGATTCAATTATCATCAATATCGTACCTGATGAATTTCCAGCGTCAAATGATTTAGTTAGAATCAGATTTGAGTAATATAGAATTCTTCAAAACTATAAGCAGAATATATAATATATAAGCAATAAACAGAATATATAAACAGAAATCTAAAAGAAATAAATGATTATTGGATTTCTTCCCGAAATACCCAATTTTGCTGCCGTCTGTGAACCAATTGTTATAAATTTTCGAAATTCGTAGTTATGTACCTATTATACCGACGGAGTAATTCAAATTTTAAATATTCCGTGAAGAAAGGAAGTAAAAAAGGATAATGTTGAATTTAGATTTCTAATATCTCAGGATGACTTTGGTTTAGAAATGTTTAAGAAAAATAATGTACAACATATATTTTATTGAATCTGACAAAAAACATTTGGTTGTAAGAGATTTTTTCTATATGAAACGATTTAATAATACAGTTGCCGGCAAACTTCTTGAAAAATTTTGGCGTGGTAGGGGAATGCGCAGAAGACAACATTTGGGTCTCGTTGGTGGAATGGTACATGCGCAAACTTCTCCCAACTACGCCAAAAAATTTCAAGATGTTTGCCGGCTACTGTACCTGTTAAGAAAATATAATATTTATCAAAAATAAATAATAATGAAAAAAAATTTTTTTAGGCTGTTTTATGCGATATATATTCACATGTATGTTTAATGGTAGGTAACTTATCTATCTTTTAGGTTCAAAAATATTTTTTGGGTTTTTTACGCGATTTTAAAGTTTTCTCTGCGAGTATAAATAAATAAATTATTTTGAAATTTTTAATGTGTAACATATTTACGCTCGGTTAATGGGAAGCTGTAGACTTCTTTATCGACTCGTCCAAACTGTTAAGCATTTTTGATTTACAACTTCTGTAAGACTTGATAATTTTTTTTTAATAATGTAATTACAGTACAAGGCTCCGGGAGGTAATAATAAGACTATTAAATTCGTTGATAATTATTTTAAAGTAATAGCGCACGTCTTTTATGCCTCTTAATTTAGAAATAATTCATAATTTACTTCCAGAAACTGCAGGGTAATGAAAATATGGAATCTTTTTAAGGAAGGGTGGAAATTTAATAATTATTGTGATAATTTGTAAAATACTTATTTTATAAAAGTTAATATTGCATGGTTGTATGCAAAAAGAATGTCAAAAATAGGGAATTTTCTGTATCAAAATCGCTTGGAAACATTGATCGATACATTGACATAAAAACTTTCGTAGCATGATGCGCGTGCATTTCCTTGCATACTAACATTTTTGAGTGTTGGGGTAACAATCACCAAAATGACAATATTGTTATTTTCAGAATACATAGGTCGGTTTTGTCATATCCTTTCAAGCAGTTCATTCGCTCAATGATGTACAATGAATAATATGAACATGCCCTGAGAGTGCCGACCATACGTCAAAAATTCTTAACGTTTTTCTTCGATTGGTACTAGCTTCCGATGGTAGTATTGATCAAATCAAAATATATCTGCTATCCTTCTTTAACTAGAACCACCGTTCCGTTAAAAAAAGTGATGCACGATTGAGTTTGTTACTATATTCAGGATATTCAGTCACAAGACTTCTCAGCTGAGTTCTAGTTGGTTGCCGTATTTAATATTGCGAATTTCTTCATCTGGATGTGTGCAATCCTAAATAATTGACAGCAATTTGAAATAAAAGCTTCTAAAAATGGCGAATCTTCACGATAGCTCTGTGAAAAATATAATTCCATCTTTACCCGATGAAAAAATTGGTAAGCACTTTTATTCTGCCCAGCCCCATAATTTTGTTTTCTTAATTATATTAAATGCGTATATTATTTTATGTAACTGGATATAACGAATTAAAATTTCAGATATGATTGCTGCTACCAGTGTATTGCAGCAACAAGCCTCGGACATTCGCCAACAAAAAGTAAATTGGCAATCATATTTGCAGTAAGTGTAATTTCTTTATTGGACTTCTGTTTCACTTTTATTGTACTAGAAAATCAGATTTAAAAAATATTTATATTATTGGTTCGGATGGATTATGCTTTTATCATATATTTCGAGTGAGAAGCACAAGGCAATGAGATGCCTAGAATCATATCAAGCTCTTAAGGTTGGTTGATTGATCAGGACTAATAGTATTAGGAAAAGCATAGGTTTTTCGTTTTTCGTCAATCAAAACATCCGTTTTTGTAAAAATCTATGCTTTTTGCTTAAGTATTTCTGTAACTACTAATCAAACAACCGGCCCTTAGAGCCGGTTGCATCCTACTTGGTTTATATGGTATAGCTGCGATTAGCTTTGGTATAATCATCTCATTCTGTTATCCTCTCTTTTTTTTTATATGGAATCAATGTTAGTGCAAATGGGAGTGAAATATTTTTTTTTTCAGAATCACACAAAACATAGCAGTCGACCCATAGGTAGTAATCTTTCATTTAAACCATCAATTTTACATTTTCCACCAATCAAACAACCCGTTTTCGTAAAAATCAGATTTTTACAAAAGATTACTATAAACCAAGTTAATGCAACCGGCCCTTAGTCACACGACACTATTGCAATATACATTAAACTACTAAATGTAGAGTTGAGTACAGTGCTTATATACTTCAGATTATCTATTTATTTATCATAGATTTTGTTGGAGGAACTCGAATTCCATATAGATATTTTGTGCAGAATATAGGTAGGTACTTTGTGAAGCTGTGGTCTTTGATTAAATTCATACGATAGAAAATCCATTCGTCTGAGGTATATATCTATTTTCTTATTGGAAACCGCTTCAAGTCATATCCATTATATTTTAGGTCTTCTACCAAAGTCATTATGTTTGGCAAAGTAGCTTTTTAATTAAAAATTTGACTAACAAATGTAAGTATTTATCTTAGACATTTTAATGATATTTTTTGGAATGCAGGAATTTAAAATTATTAATTAATGTATCGCTCTTCTGGTTTGAGTTTTCTGGTATTCTACGACCTTTCTGTACATATCGGATCCCATTGTAGGGACCCTGGTGAACCCTGCAATGGGATCTGAAATTTCTGCGAGAAAGGTAGTAGAAACTTGGCAGGATAGGCTAAATTGAACAATACGATAACCATAACCGATCCTGAGAGTAAGTATCCACAGTATAGTTGAGTGTCTTGATTTCAAAATAAAACAAGAAGAATTGACTGCGCAAGTAATTATTAAAATTGTCATTACACTTTAAAGTTTCCGTAATTTCATCACACTATTTGACATTTGAGAGGTTTTATCTGAGGATAAATTGTAAGCCATAGACAAGATTTAGTTGATGAGAATTTTATTTATAGATAATACTTGTAGCTTGTTGGTGTATAGTGGTCATGACGCTCCCCTAGTGATCGCGTGGTCAGTGTGGATCGAACCCCATTCCAGGACACCAGCAAGTTAGCCCTTTTTTCATGGCACAGGCTTTTGACTTAGTTTGAGAATAGTAAGAATATTAATGCAACATCTATTCCATGTTTGCATCTCTATTTAAAAAAAAAAAGAAAAAGATAATACCAAATGTTCATGCGAATTATAGACAATAGAAACATAATGAATACTAAATGTAAGAACTCTTTGTATTTTTGTTGTTTAATATTTTTTTACTCATTTGCGGTTTGCGCTTTGACTGTGACTCACATGTATGGTGAAATTTTAAATCGTAATATCTCTAATGCTTACTTGCGCAGTCAATTCTGTTTTATTTAGAAATCAGGAAACTTAACTATACTGTGGGCACTTATTCTCAGAAGGATCAATTATGGTTACCGTATTTCAATTATGCTGGCAGGATATTCCAGAAAACTCAAATCAGAGGATTCTGAACGACCGTGAAAACCCAAGAACATTTTCACAATACCTCTCGTCTAATAACAGGTCTCAGATGATCACCCAAGAAGATTACAACTTTGTTGTAGCCTTTGACAGCGCTGAGGGTAGGGCAAAAGAAGCTCTCCTGCATGAGCAACGTGCTCAATGTGCCAAGACTTTCTTCAACCTGCTCGGCCATGTCAGCAAGGACCAAACCATCCAGTACATCCTTATCATGATTGACGACATGCTTCAGGTAAAAATAGCAAAGTGGAGCTGGATTTTCAATGTTAATAAATCTTTGTTTGAAAGGTAATGAGACAAATTGAATGTCATTCAATAAAAAAATACATTTTGTGTCTGCTATGACTGCGGCCTAATGATTTCTCAAATTTAGGAAGTAGACATCATGATAAAATGTATATGGTTTTTAATATTTCCCTGTCTTGAAATTGTACAAATTGTCATACCTATTTATTAGGCTTTCAATTAAAATAATTAGTTTGGGTAAAATGGTTGGTTACAATCTTTCACCAATGAAGTCTCGAAAGATTACACTATTATTGACAAAGAGCAATACGTTACGTGATTTTTTATTTCTAAATAATATACATATGTAATTTAACATTTTATTTTGGGGTTGTTTACTTATTTATTTCATTTTTGTATGAGCTAATACATGATTTACACTAAAAAACATATTGTAGTACATAATTATTAGACATTTAAAAGTTTTTTTAAATCTTTTGCACTCCAGTATATTCACTGTATTTTGTATTATTTTTGGTAGGGTGTCTAAGAAAGTCCTTTGTACATCAAACAATTTTGTAAAGATGCATCAATACGCACTTCTGCCGATACAATACCGATACCGGTATTTATAAAAAAGTATTGACTCTACCGATACCAATGCAGACTGTGAAGATTTTAAAAGGTGTAAAAAGTTGTGGGTTTAGATTAGAAACAGACGAAATTACTTGTGCAATATTTATTTAGAATGTTTACTCTACAACGAAATTTTAATAATTGTAATTTAACAGAACATTACATCCTTAAATTATTCTGTGAAAGCCGATTTCGTATGTCTGTTTGGATGAAACCTACCGTTGAGAATAGCTTTTCAGATGCAACGGAACTTATTTGGAAACTGAAATATTTTTGTGCTATTTTTTCAGATTTGAATTTGAATTTCAGATATAAAACATCACTGCGCGAAAAAACGAGATGATCTGCTTCTATTGATATATTGGGTGATCTCAGATATCTCTCTAGTTCTTCTTTGAGAGAATCAGTGCTCAAAAGAGAGAGAGGCTCATAGTCTTCAGCCTCCTTAAGTATCGGTGTATCTCTCAAATTAACATCGCCGATCCCCGATATATCGGAAAACCCATGATATCGCTGATATATCAGTATCGTTATCTGTATCGGATGCATCCCTACAATTTTGTGAAGTGTTTTTGTTTTTGAAGTTATACTTCTTTCGGCGCAGGGTAAATTTTTTATTGTAACAGAAGTTTTGTACGCAGCGTGTAGTGGAACATGTAGCAGAAGTGCGATACCAGAACTAACGATGCCATATTGAATTCTTGCCAGCTGTCAGATTCTATTTACATGCGAGTTCACAAATGCTTCAATCATTTTTTTTTAAAGTTTTTGTTAGCCACCACACCAAAAACGATAAAATTGATATTTGAAAAATTATTTATTGCTAAAACGACGTAATTATCAGGTGTTCGTTTTCAAAACAAAAAACACATTCATTCATTTGACATTCAATGCAACTGTCCAAGTTGTATAGTTTCAAAACTTTTGAGTATGGAACCTTTGTAGGCTGAAAATCGATAAAACATGAAAGAGGGTGGATACTTGGACATTTCTTGAAAATGTTTTTTGTAAAGGAACAACGTCTCAATAACGAAACCATATTGAATTCTTGTCAGCTGTTAGATTCTGTTTGCATGCGAGTTCACAAATGTTTCGATCGTTTTTTTCTTAAGTTTTTGTTTGCCTCATTTATTTTAAATATTCGAGGTTTCATTTCTGTATGCATGAGTTTTAATTCTTTTTATGAAAGTCAATAGAATAATTGACAATGATCAGTGTAGATTTTTACAATTCAATACTTTGAGCATCATTGATATATAATTTTGTTTTTATCTTAGTTTTAAAGTATAACTTCTACCACGCGTACATGAGTACACGCACAAATTCTTTCTTCTGAAGTCTCATACTGTCACTGCCTCTTATATTGCGTGACTAAAAATTCTTATTTAATTTGATCCTGTTTTTGATGTATTTGGGCAATAATCATTATATTTTATTCTCAGATTTACTGATTGTAATTAGGGCCATTCAAAATTTTTGTTATTTTTATTATTTGTGTTCTTCTATTGCATGGTTCTGAATACTATATTAAAATTTTATTTTTTGAAAAAAAATTATTCAAGTTTGAAACCTCGATATGGAACGGAATAAGTCGATTCACTAATAAATAATATGAGACGTGAGAATGTAATACTGAATGAAAATGTGAAACGTTTTAGGTAGCCTAAATATAGATTAATACAATAGCATATAGATTAGCACAAATATATATTAATACACACATCTTTAGATAGGTATTGATATTGTAACCATTTACCCTAGACTGAACAGATTCTATCCTTTTTCTTTTATTAATTCAGCCACTATTGCACGTCCACTTTCTCTGTTTATTTGTCCTGTTCCTATTATTTTATGAATAATATGTTTTAACAAGAGTAATTACGTCGAAAAATTGTATTTTATTTTGTCATTAATTTATGTATGTGTTTATCAATGTTTTATAAACAGGAAGACAAAACCCGTGTGGAGATATTTCACGAGCATGCCCTTCGTAAAAGGGACTCACTGTGGCTGCCTTTCCTGAACCTCCTCAATCGCCCTGATGGATTCATCATGAACATGTCTTCCCGAATTATTGCTAAGATCGCTTGTTGGTCCAAGGAATTAATGGACAAAACTGATTTACATTACTACCTCACTTGGTTAAAGGAACAACTGAAACTCAATGTAAGGTTATTTTATTAATTATTCCATTCTCCATTGTATTTTTGTAATTTTTTCCTCAGATACGTGAGCAATACTTACTTGCTTCACAGAATCAACAAATTCCTATAAAATACGAAGGCTACTGCATTTTTGTTTTTGACTTTCCGATACTCGTTATTTGGCAGTTGCTTGGAAAATGTGAGATTTCATTGCCTGCGTTAGTTATGTAAAAGTTACATTCCTACATTCACCTGAATTGTGCTTAATTTAATATTAATTAATAATAATTTTTTGAAATAAACTTCAAATATGAATTCGAAATTCAAGGGCCCCAAAAAAAATTCAAATTTTGCAGAACACCGTTATTTCAAAATTCAAGGTACAAAAAAAATTGCGATGTAATTGTAAAACTGATGAAAAAAAGCCATTAATTTTGTGAAAAATGTCTGTATTTTTGCATATTTCAAGAAATCATTTCAAAATGTAATAATATTTATTATGCTAAAATAAAGATAGTGACATTTCTATTACTAAAGCACCCATATTTTAAAATTGAAAAAATTTAATATTTTTTCAATTTTGTCAAATTTCAAAGTAATTTCGAATTATGCGAACTGTAATGTATTAATTTATGGGCAAGTGGCTAGCAATTATTTCGAATTATGAATTATCGGGGTTTTCAAATTATCGCGGTTAATCTACAATGAAATTAAAATTTTGGGACTTGTGGATTTGAAATATTTTGAATTATGGCGAATTTCAAATTATCAGGGTTCGAATTAACGGGGTTTTATTGCATAACACCTACATTCTTACTAATTCCAAGCTAAAATTATATGCATGATTGAAGGGCACGGTACAAAAAAGATGTGTAATGGTCCTTACATATGAAATTGCCGTACTGGCAAATTTGATCTCAAATATCTTCTCTTTGGTTAGGAATTCCAAATCCAAATTTATACAGCTATTTACTCATGTATTTGTGTTTTGAAAATTATAATTCATTTGTTTTTTCCTCAATTGTTTTTTTCTTTGCGTCACTCAGTTTACAAAATGAAAAACTTGAAATATCGCGTTATTTACGAGTACGAGTTTCACCGTGGCACCAGTGCTGCAGAAACGGCTCGAAGGATTAATGATGTGTATGGCGACGGTGCCGCAAAAGAAAACAAAGTGCGTTTTTGGTTCCAACGTTTTCGTTCTGGAAATTTCGACCTGCAGAACAAGCCCCGTGGACGGCCGGAGACCAAAGTTGATCATGAAGAATTGAAGGCTATTGTGGAAGCGGATCCATCGCAAACCACATCCGAGTTAGCTGCAGGCTGCGGTGTTAGTGATAACAACTGTTTTAATCCACTTGAAGCAAATTGGTAAGGTGAAAAAGCTTGAAAGGTGGGTACCTCACGAATTGAGTGAAGCAAATCAACAAACGCGCGTTGACTGCTGCGTTGCATTACTCAACCGGCACAATAATGAAGGGATTTTAAATCGAATCATTACCTGTGATGAAAAGTGGATCCTGTACGATAATCGGAAGCGCTCATCGCAATGGCTGACCCTGCTGAACCAGCCAAACCATGCCCCAAGCGAAAATTGACTCCAAAAAAGTTACTTGTGAGCGTTTGGTGGACTAGTGCTTGGTGTCGTTCACTACAGCTTTCTTAAATCTGGCCAGACGATTACGGCAGATGTCTATTGTCAGCAACTGCAAACCATGATGGGAAAGCTAGCTGCTAAACAACCGAGGCTGGTTAATCGCTCTAGGCCACTGCTGCTTCATGATAACGCTAGACCACACACTGCACAACAGACGACTAACAAATTAGAGGAGCTTCAATTGGAATGTCTAAGACATCCACTGTACTCTCCGGACCTTGTCCCAACAGATTACCATTTTTTTAAAAATTTGGATAACTTTTTGCAAAGGAAAAAATTCAACTCCGATGGGGCAGTCCAAACTGCCTTCAAAGATTTTATTGATTCCCGTCCGAATGGTTTTTTTTAGTAAAGGGATCGATGAACTACCTATGAGATGGCAAAAGTGCATAGATAGCAATGGTACATACTTTGATTAAATAAATATATTATAATAAAAAAAAATCGACTTTATGTTTCTCCCATACTAAACGCCAATTTCATATGTAAGAACCTAATATATCCACAAATAAAATAAACTCTAAACAAATTTAAAATGCTTTTAATAAAATAAATTCTTATTTTGTACATATTTTTTTCAAACATTGTTTGGTGAATATAGGTATTTTTACTTATTGCTGAATGAATCTGATTAATCATGTAGATTAATCAAATTCATTCATATGAATGATTGGTAGGCAAAAAACATCCAACGCACAAAGTATCAAGCTATAAAAATATTCTGGACGGCTAGAAATAACTTTAATCAAATCTATACCTTTAAAACGCTATGTCTGTCTGTCTGTTCTGCATACAAATGCACATTGTTTGACCGATCTAACCCAAATTTTGCATACTTTTTTTAGGATCCGGCGGGTAACATAGGCAGCATAAGGCACGAAAATACAATATTGACATGTAAAATAAGAGAATAAACAATGAATCGTAATATTACATAAATGAACACTCCTGGGGAAAAACAATAAATGTCACTTTTTTGTGAAACTGAACTTTTAATGCCATTGTTGACTTTTAGGGGTATTATTTTATACAATAAATCAGAATTAGGAAAAACCGTCGCGGTCCGCTATATATATTGGTTCAATTTATATCTGTTTATCCATCGCAAGAAACAGGAATATCCGCCTGCCGAACGTTAAAACACGTCATTGTCAATTTGACAGTACATACATTTAACATACATACATAAATAGAATATGTTTGAATAGTAATAATTTGATTCAATATTTACATAAAAAGAGCATAAGTGAAAGAAATATGGACTATAAAAAACTGTTTTCCTCTAAATAAACATTTCTTCGCATTCATTGTTTTTCCCGAGGAGTCTTCAAATAAATTCAAAGTTCACCACTGAGTTGCATATTTGCATTAAAATTTAGACTCTCAGAGCGTTCTCTCGCTTTTGTCAAAATAAATACTCTGTTGACGGGTAAATATTTCCGAAATTTTGTGATTTGAGATATTCACAATTTCATGAGTTTTATATTTTATCAACGCTATACTATAATATTTAGGTGCTAAAAAAATATTTTTTCATTTTATAAAGAATTTCAAAAACAAAAAAAACAATATTTTATTGCGAACCCGATGAAAGCGACTCTGGATAATTGGGAGTCTACTGTATTTTGCTTAATATTATCAAATTATTGGGTTGATACTAGTGATGCAACGAATACGAATATTCCTATTCGCCGAATAGTAGGCATTTACCGAATATTCGTATTCGCCGAATATCATTACGAATATCATCATGAATATCATTACGAATATTAAAAACAAACTATTTATAACTGAACGCAACGTAAATTACGGTTTCACTGTGCACCGTGTATCTGAACACACCTCTATTATCGGGGATTCCCCTTACATTGAATGAATGGATTTGTTGAGTTCTCAAATTATTTTTTCTATGGAACTCAAGCTGTCAATTGTTACTTGTTTCTTGTTTCACAGCATAACATGAGTTCTTTCATCTAGTTTTTTTGGGTTTTTAAAAAGTTTAGGTGCTCATTCCATGTAGTTTTTGTTTTGTAATACATATTGTCATTCAATTTTATTTCCGTTGTGTGTAACTCTTATAAAATAAATTCAAAGTAAATCTAATAACATGACCTCTTGTAAGCGTGAAAAAAGTCATATTTATTTTCGACCGCTGGGAATGTACAAACGGATAAAAAAAATGTTGTGCTTTTTTAACAAAAATTTGCCGGTGGTAAATTTTAATTATTAAATCTCTTAGTAAAAAAGAACAGTGGTGTTTTATTTATTACCTTGTTGAATTATTCTTATTCGCCGAATAGTAGGTTTGATATTCGTATCCGTTGCATCACTAGTTGATACATAATTGATACAATCAAGATTGGTGTATAATCTGTCCTTTTTTGTGGTTTATTTCAAACTGTTCCGTGCCCAAGTCGTGCATTCAGAACGCATTCCGTCATTTATGCACAATGCTGGTCTGGAACTGGTTATGCTTCTGCAAAAAATGTGTGATGCATCAACAATTTCCTTGAATTATCGCTTTGAACATTTAGCAATATGTAAAGGCTTCAGTTGAATCTGTTTTGATTAACTTTTTTCTTTTAACAGATAAATATTTTTTGATTACAATTTAAGTTTAAATTACACAAAGTTAATTGTTTTCCCATCATTGATAAAATTAGAGCCTCCAAATATTCGTGATTCCAACTATTTGAATATCGAATAGTTAATGAAAATATATTCGAATATTTGAATAAATTCGTAAAATTTTTAAGAAAGGAATAATTTACTTTGAATGATAAATACATTCTACGTATTTAAAAAAAAAAACACAATAATTATAGAGAATTTATTTATTTTAATTAATATTTAAAAATATATTTTATACACAACAAAAAATAATTTGGAATTTAGAAATACAAATTTAAAAAAAACACAAAAAAAAATTCAATTTGTAAATATATAAAAACAATAAAATATACTGAAAATTAAATTTTTAAAATCTAAATATAAAAAAGAGCATAAAACTGTTAAAATGAATTTTAATTTTAAAAATATATATATAAAAATAAAATAAAAATAATAACAAAAACATAATGGAAAATTATTATAACAAAAAAAAAACATTAAAAAACATGCCAAAATAATGAATTTATTTCAATTTTAAATTACTTGAAAACACAACAAAATACATTATTTTAATTAAAAAATACACATTATGAAAAATCAAATATAGTGAAGAATTATTTTAATTTTAAAAATACATACTTACCTATGTTTGAAAATACATTAAATGTGTCAAATTTCAAACTTGTTTGAAATTTAGTTTTAATAAATCCCGTTGTCGGCTCAAGTATTTATGAAAGCTAAAAAATAATAGAAAGCCGACTTCATCGTTGAC
>JADDOH010002926.1:0-19278 GCA_016648135.1 Agrypnia vestita
AAGCGAGAGATGAATATTTTAGAAAACTTGGTTAACAATTTCACCAATTTTTTTTTTATTACAAGTTTTGGATTCTTAATAATATTGTATTATTAATTTAATATTATATTATTAATTTAATATTATAAAGATGTTTGATGAAAGTGCCGTTCGAAGATTGTGAAAGACCTGTGCACTACAGGGTGCTATGATTTTTCCTCGTCATTCCCTCATTTTTACATATTTGCTAAACTTTACCATGTCACAAACAATTTTTTCTATATTATTATTTTTTCCTTGACCTTGCTTAATTTTTTAACTGTTACAGTAGAACTCTGTTAATTCGAAATTCAAGGGACCCAAAAAGCATTCCGAATTACGCCAAACCCCGTTTATTCGAAATTCAAGTAAAAAAATGCGATTGCGAAATTCGCCAAAAATCGTAAAACTCGTGAAAAATGTCATTCATTTTGTGAAAAACCTCTGTATTTTTGCATATTTCAAGAAATCATTTCGTTAACGCAATATTCATTATTCTAATACAAAGATCCCGACATTTATATTACTAAAATATCCGATATTGACATATTTGTTTTTCTGACTTGTGAAAAAACTGAAATTTTCAATTTTGTCAAATTTCAAAAAAATATCGATTTGAAAAAAAAACTGAAATTTTCAATTTTGTCAAATTTCAAAAAAATTTCGAATTATGTTAAATAAAATGTATCGATTTATGGCGCAAGCGGCTAAATATTATTTCGAATTATGAATTATCGTGGTTAATCGACTATGAAATTAACATTTTGGGACTTGTGGATTTGAAACATTTCGAATTATGGCGAATTTTGAATTAACGGTGTTTTACTCTGTTATCAGGTTAAACTATATTGTACCTTAGTACATATGATTGTTATATTAAACCCAAACATCCTGTATCATGAAAGCGAGAATATTATCGAGGTTCATTAACAAGTTTATTAGCACTTACACACGTTTGTTGTTCAAGGATTAGTTTTACTTACTTGCGGATCGTTATGCGGTTTCGGTGCTTCTGTCCTGACATACCAATCTTGCCTCATTTACATTCCCAGTTCTGATCATGTACATTCTCTGTTCCTGGCGTCTTCAACCTCTCTCACTCGTGTGTTCCACTTTTCTTCACTCTGAATGAGCTACGCTAAAAATAGTTATGTAATTGTTCTTGATTTTCTGTTCTTCAGTTTACTTTTTGACTTCAGTTTACTTTTAATGTGTTTGGACAGCAGATTAATGATTCCTTTATACCAGGGGCGTGCAGTGAGAACACTGAGGTATGACATATATGTACTAGGTGCATATAGCTAAGGTAACATTGAATTGCTATTTTTATGTCTAATTTTACTACTTATCTTATTTTCAATTATCTGACGAGATACTAATTTTTCATCATCTTTGAAAGGCACTTATTTACTTAACCCATCACTTTGAAAGTTAAGAGAAGTTGAATGTGGTGGCGTTTATTTTGTGGAAATGCATTTTAACTATTATGAATAAGAACTTTTTTTTTTGCTTTTTTACACTATTTTGTTTTTGAGTATCACATAACACGTTTCAGAAAGCCCCCGTTTCCTTCTTCAGGTGAGTTGAGACCAGTCTCTGAAAGATGTGTGATACTCAAAAAAAAATGGAAAAAAACAAAAAAAAATTGTATTTTTACCTTTTTTTATTTATTCATAATTGTTAAGAGAAGTTATTTAATCTAAAATATCTAATTATCTGGGACAGAACATTCGTCCAAAATGTAAAACTATATCTCTCTCTCTCGACTGATAAAGTAGAAATCTACTTTATGTTACTTCTGCATTTGTCTTTTTCAGTGTATGTCATAATATGTTATTTTTTATATTATATATAAGTAATATATTAATTATCAATTTAATAATATGCATTTGATATTGATATATCCATTGTCACAAAAGTATTGCATGAATCTCTGTATGTATATACGAGTATTTCTTTTTTTTATATATTAAATATATAATTTTTTTACATGCATATTTGTCGCATTCAAGTGTTATTTGCTTGAATTTTAAGTATTATATATTTTTATTTATTGATGCTCTGGTGCCAAATTGACGTTTACTTTATGTTATGTAGCAACTGATTGCAAATTATTAACCCCAACATTGTACGATTTATTCGAACTTAAAAATACATTTTTATATTGTTGGAATTTGATAATATTATTTTATTGTATCTGCTTATCACAGTAAATTACCGTAGTATCTTTTTGGGGGGTGTTTTCACACTCCGATGATCAGCTGTGTTCAGAATAAACAAAAAATAAACAAAAATGTCACAAAAATATGTGTGAAGATTTTTAAAATTAAGTGTTTGAATGTGCTCGGGACATTTTGACGATATCATTTGTTTTGATGCATTTGTATGTTGGTACCGCCTGAAGTGAAATATTGTATCCTTAAAATTTATTGAAGATTTTTTTGTATTACAATTGTCATGAGAAACATCATGTCGATTTCCACAAAACTTATACAAGCAACTGCGGACTGCTTTATAGAATTTATTTTGATGCATTCAAAGAATAAAAATTTCGTTACACGAAAGTGTAAATTTGTTATTTTAATTGAGCATTTCAATTTTATTTCAAAATATATACAGACGGTCTCATAGCTAGTAACAAAAACTTTACAAGTTAATTTCTGCCTTGATAATGTCAATAGTTAGGGAGATATGCAATATCAAAGTTTGCATTTTTTCAATATTTCTGATATTTTTGTAAAAAAGTTGAAGTATTATTACAGTAACTTCATTATGAAAAATTCATTCCCTTTAATGCAAGTCTATAAAATGATAAAAACCTTGAAAAAATGTTTAATAATATTTTATTTTAGTAGCATTGAAGCGAATGTATTTTTCATAATTGATAAAGCTACTGTAATGATAGTTCAATTTTTTGCAAAAAATAAGTCAGAAATTTAAAAAAAAAAAAATTGATATGCAAGTCTATAAAATGATAAAAACCTTGAAAAAATGTTTATAACATTTTATTTTAGTAGCATTGAAGCGAATGTATTTTTCATAATTGATAAAGCTACTGTAATGATAGTTCAATTTTTTGCAAAAAATAAGTCAGAAATTTAAAAAAAAAAAAATTGATATGCAAGTCTATAAAATGATAAAAACCTTGAAAAAATGTTTATAACATTTTATTTTAGTAGCATTGAAGCGAATGTATTTTTCATAATTGATAAAGCTACTGTAATGATAGTTGAATTTTTTGCAAAAAATAAGTCAGAAATTTAAAAAAAAAAAAAAAAATTGATATTGATATATATACGGTCATGGTTGTTGAACATTTTCGACTCATTATCAAGTCAAGACTCCACCTGTAATTTTTTTTGTTACACTATGAGAAATCATGTATATATACATCACATTATGCACAATCCCGTTTTTTTAGTTTCTTAATTTGTGTGTATTTTTCTCAGAAAATCATTAAAAACAATAAATGATTACGCAGAGTAAACAATTTACATATATATATATATATTTTAATTTGGACTTTTGTTTCATCACCTTACTGATTTAATGTTTATTTTTGCCTTTGGATTCCTCAAATGTTGAAACCACAGCATCAACATTGTTATCTGAGGACTTGCATCGATATATTGCTTGTTGAATATTGGCAAATCGAATATTTTTAATATCATGTGTTTATAACAAAATCTTTCATGTACCTTCAGATATTTACAATATTATTTAAAAATTAACATCTCATAAAATAACAAATATATTCAGATTTATTGCCATTTTTTTATGATTTTTATTTATTTATAAATATTATTGTAATATTGAAGTTATTATTTTCACTAATTTTGACTGATGAAAACAAATTTACTTTTATCAATCTTTCTTCTCGGGTGCTGTAAGCTGTGTTGAAAAATTACCTCTAACAATGTGAATATCTCTGTAATTTTACTAAATACAGAGTTCATATTTGAGATATTCCTCCGTAATATATTTATGTATTCAATAAAATAATTACAATATACAAGTATTTACTGGACACAGCAAAAAAAAATGTTTTATGAAGAAACTGACTTTTTTTTGTCAATATGTGTATGTATTGAAGGGGGAGTGGTGCGGGGAGCGCAGGGAGTTGTGTTTTATGCAGGCGCCGAATTCGACAGATTACCGACCTTGCCTTATGCAACATGCTATCGTTCGTGATGACTAACATTTTTTCCAATTTTTTTTCTTTTTACAATTCATACATAAATTCACTTATTTACGTATTATCTATTATTGTAATTATCAATATAAGTAAAAAATATAAAATATCAATTTTACCCAACATAAAAACAGAAAAAAAGTCTTTGTATACACTAAATTGGAGATGGGATTTTAGTTCACTTAACTGAACTGTCATTCATCGAGTCGCTCAGTCAAATATACTGTTCACTTTGAATCATCCAGTCATTCATTTGAATTATCGAATGTCGATAGCGAACTGCGTTATTTATCTACATCAATTTTTTTTTGACAGAAAAGGGGTAGTGGGATTTGAAAAGGTTGTTTTATTCATATCAGCACTCCTGTAAGCGAACTGCCTATTTCCTGTCTAGGGGGATTTTGAGGGAGGAAGGTAGAGTTAACTACCAAAGATTTCATCAATTTTGATATTGAAGATTTACTGAACTAATGAACAATAGTTCACTAAAGTGAACTATGCCATTCATTCGTTCAGTAAAGTGAACTGTTCTAAAAGAACAGTTCGTTCATGAACGACCCATCTCTAGTTACAGTATCGGAATGCGCGTTTAAATTTCGGCACCATACGGGAAAGGTTAACGATGATCGACATTATTACTGAATATATTTAAACAGTGCAGCAATGATTGCAGTTTGACATTAATATATTTGTTGGATTGAGTTAGGTGCGTTTGTTTTAATTTTAAATTTGTTACCAGCAGTGCTTACCAGACATCGAGTGATACACTACGCACATTGAATTTACGTCTTGCACTGTTAATGATTTGTCTAATGTTGTATCGATATGTAATAAAAATATACAATTTTTGTATATTATTATTCTAGTCTAGATAACTTTTCATGACCGTGCTTGATGGCACGCATGCCCCTTGATTTCAAATCAGGCTTGATAATGAACATTGTTAAAATTATCTATGTATTTGAATATTTAATTTTTTAATATTAAATAAACTGTCGAAAGTAAAACTTGGCAATGAGGTGTTGTGTACATTTTTCTATATTTATAATATTCTTATGTCTCTAGCATAGGGACATGTATGACTTTTAAAATGGTATGATTATTTAATATTGTTCATGATATTAATGTCAATGTTGAAATTTAAGCATATATTGCGACGATATAAATTAAAAGCAACTTTACACAATCTTTTTTTTGCTATTTTTACTTTACATCCATTTGATGTAATTTTACATAGGGATGCTTAGAGAGAGGAAAAAGAAAGTAATGTGCTCCAGTATTTTAAAATTAATAAATATTTTTTTGTAAAAGGTATAAAATTAATTTCGTTCACAATTCAATCATTATAACAATTAAATTGTGGATAACTCACAAATAGATTAAAAAAAAATATTTATGCATTTCTTATTTGTATATAGGGTGTAGCTGGTAGTAAAAACTTATTTGTTTAGTAAACATGTCAAATAAAATGACAAAAACCTTAGAAAACAAATATTTTTCAAATATCTGCAAGGTTTTTGTCATTTTATTAGACTTTTATTACAACAAATGAATTTTCAATATTCCATACAAGTTACAGTATTGATAATAAAACGTTTTACACAAAATAAGTCAGAAATATTAAAAACGGAATGCAAACTTATATTAAAAATACACCCTGTAAATGTAAAGAATATTGTGTATTCAAAATTTTATTAAAAAAATTCCTCTAAAGTTTTTGCTACTAGCTATAAGTATTTTCCGCAGTGTTTATTTTTTTTATAATTATATGTTGATGATATCTGAATAATTTATATAGTGTATATTGTATTTTATAATTAATGGCACACTCGTATAAATTAGGTATACATATAAGCGTAAGAGTTAGCTATAGTTTATAATATTTTTGTTATACTTTATTTAGCAAAAGTTCGATAACACTGAAACAACTGTTTTACAATTTTAAGTCCTTAAAGTTTAGAGATCTTATTTTACGAAATTATTTTTGAATCTATTTTATTTTAAGATGTAATTATAAAAACTTATTAGTCAAAAGGCTGATTATTGTTGATCTTACAAAAATTTCATATTTTGTGAATGTGCGTCTCAAATGAATTTTTCTACTTTCCTATGTATATTTAAGGTAGAAATTAATCTCTAAAAATTCTTCCTATGTTGTTGGAGAATGAAGAATCTCAAAATCATGGAAATGTACATGTTTAGAAGCAAAATAGTTGTTTCACTGTCTAAATACAATACTCTAAGTCATGTAATCTCACATTATTTTTAGTATGCATATTTATTGTGCCAATTTTGAATTATATACCTTCTATTGTAAATATTAAATGTCTTACTTAAGGATTATTCATACTTGTTATTTTTTAAAACCATTACTATATGTCTCGTTTGTAAAAGCCATTTTATTTCATTCAACGAACATAAAAATAAGACATTGCGCAGTTATTTGTATAGTACGATAACAGAGAACTAATTTAAATGTTGGTTAAAAGTAAGTCATAAGTCATGTTGCACTTTTTAAATCTAATTTATTGTAAATAAATATTTTTATTGTGAATTTTATTGTATATGGCTATAATTATAAACTGATTAAAAGACATTTTGCCTATTTGGTTATTTATTTTCACTCCCTTTGAACAAGGCTGTCAATTTAACCAGTTCATTGTTAAGAAAACAACCGGTATAATTGACAGATCAATTAGAATAAACAAAGAGCAAAAAATCATTGTGTGCTTAGTCTGGAAATGACTCTAAACTACAGTGCTCCATGTGTTTTAAGTTTGGTTAAAACGGAAAATGCAGACCAAAGCACCTTAAGGAACAACCTTTCTAAGTAGGAAAATCAAGTCTATTGACTTGGTACAGCATTAGAAGTTTGAGTATTGCTTGACCACAATAACTTGGCGTGCGGCGACTTTGGAACTAAAACCCGTCCCGCCCGCACCCGGCGGTAACCCCTCGCCCTGTCATTCAGTACAATTTTGTATTTGCTCGGGAGCTATGACATCTTGATTACCAATATACACTGAATTATTATGTTCAAAACATCCTAAACAGTCCGGGATGGCGCAAGAACAATTGCCAATGAAGTATTAAAGTTTTGCGAAGCTGAAAAAGCAAATAATGGACCGATATTACCGTCTGACAGTTTGACAGATAGAACGGCCACCATTATGGCTTGGTTTCTTTAGTGCTGCCTGACCAAATTTCTGTTAAAGGCTACGACACCGGTCACCGGACATTCTGTACATTATGTATTGTGTAATAAATTTACACCCTGGCAACTTCTGTTATGCGACAGGGACGCCCTCCCTCGCACGCCAATTTATAGTGGTCGCATTCTAGTGCATTAATTTGTAGCATAAGCTTTTTGTTATTTTATTTTTATTTTGGGAAACACACAGTACAGTACAATGTATAAAAAAAAAATAGATAATATTGAAAAAATATTCATTTAGCGTGACCAGTGAAGTTTCCTCGAAGATGGTAAAAAAAAACTAAGTAAAAAAATGATAAAGAATATGTGATAAAAGTTTAAATTATGATAGGTAATCATTTCAAAGATTTAGCTTATGATAATGCATAAAATGGGAAGGGTGGGAAGAGGAAAGGAATGGGATTCAATTAAAGAAGTATTACATTTATTTCAATAATCATAAAGACGACATGGCTCGACAGGAGGATACTAGATGGGCACCCAGAATCCTACAGTGGAGGCTCTGGACGAAAAATAGAAGCGTCGGAAGACCTCCCAAAGGTGATCTGACGACATTGTCCAGCATGCAGGAAGAACCTGGATGTGGAGGGGGAGAAACAGAGATGAGTGGAAGAAAATGGAAGAGGCCTACATCCAGCAGTGGAGGGAAAAAGGCTAAGGAAGAAGAAGAAGAATCATAAATGAGATAATGGAATTTCATTTTAAATAAAAGCAAATTTTCAATGAAAATGTCTAAAATGTTTCCCAAATTTCCAATTTCCAAATAGGGCATTGGGAAAATGTGAGGCAGGAGATGGGTCCCGGTCCTGTCAGCTTTGGGAACCACTGGTCTAGATTATTTATCCACTTTCATTAATTTAACATTGACTTATTTCAAATCCACAACATCAGGAGACATGCACACCAACTAATCCACGAAATAAAATATGTGAAGAAATTAGTTGTGTCTGAAAATCTTCTCACTTCTATCATTTTTTTTTAAATTATCTCAAAAAAATACACATATCTGTATATAATGAATGTTAGTATTCATCCATCATTTTCGGAGGCTTCCCAGGTAACATGTGTCACAAAACTGCACAAAAGCGCAATAAAATTGCAAAATTAATTTTATAAATGAATATGCAATATAACATATGTACGCCATTTTTATTTTCTACACAACAAAACAATGCATTTGAAATAAAATTTGGACATGTGGGGTGGGGCAGACTGAACCAGAAAAATGTATTCTGCACATGGAAGATATGTGGCGTATAGATAGATCCATACGGATAGTGGCGGTTTTGCATCTATACGCCACATATGATACATGTGCCTGAAACATGCAATGCATACTTTTTTACAATTCTCAGCGTATTTCTACTTCTATGCACATACTGCCTACCAAGCGCATGCAGTGAGAGGATTAAAGCATGACTTTTACTTAACATATGTTTTGTTGTTTGTTTGTCTTTGGAAAAAAAATAGAAATGAAATATATATCTGACAGAACATTACGGAATATTAAAGTATGAATAATATGATAATAATTGTGATAGGAATATTATGAGATACATCGTCCCTTTAGAGGTAAAACTCACCGCAATATTGGCCAAAATGAGTAATGAATACATTCATATTTTTTCCATCTGTATTCCAGGTAAAAATCAGTAAGTGAATATTCTGTGTCTATTTATAGTTATTTGGTGGTAAAACTCATGACTCAAAACTCAAACTTAATTTTAACATTTTCAATAATTTACATATCACATTTTGAATGTTCAATCTTAATTTTCTCAAAATTAATTCGATGACACTTAATGAGATTTTCCTCTAGAGAGGCGATATGTTTTATTTGGATTTTTTTTCAAAATATATGGTTACGTAAAAGTCATGCTTCAATGTTCTAACTGCAAGCCCCCGCCTAAAACTCTGATACCGGTCAATTTTTGTGATAATATTAAAATTTGCATATAAATACACATATAAATTGTTTAATTATATACATTCTGAAATGTATTATGAAATCAAATTATGTTCTTATACACTGTATTGTAATTACCAAATAAATTAATAAATAACATCCAATCGGGTGCCGAAAGGGGGTTAAATATAACTTCTCTGAATTTCTCATACCGAGTAGAATCTCTCCTTTTAGATCTTCTATTTTGCCTAAATTCAAATTATTCCTTTTATATTTATTTCATTCCAATTCAAACCAAGGGAGATTTATAGAAGAGAAACTGGTAAAGGACTTAACTCCTATACTGTTCGGGGTAAGGGTGGGTTTCCCCCTTTAAGCATATGCCTACCAGGGAGGACAGGCTATTAAATAAGTGTCTACAATGGAAGTAAAATAAACAAAAAAAATAATATTATGATATTTAATTGTATATTTATTTTTCTTACTTGTATTACATTTCCGATACTGACAAATGTTTTCAAATATAGTTAACATTTATGTGTTGATAAATATCCATTTACATATAATTAATTCAATTAGGATAACAGGAAAATGTATGATACAAAACTTAACAAAATATCGAGATTAAAAAACTATATAAATAGAATACAAATATAATATTCCTATTTTACAATGTCAAAGCGATGCTCCCTTATTTATATAATTTTATTTTTGGAAATCATAAAAATTTGTTTTTTGGCACAAAGTTACACTACAAATTATGATATGAAAGCAAAGGTAGCAATATAAAAAAAAAGTTAATGCAGTCATCGAGGATTATTAATTTACCATGTATTGAATTTCCAGACTTTATAGGAAACATGATTTTGGAAAGGATAGAAACATAAAATCTAGAATTCAGTACATTTTAAATTAGTAATATTCAATGACTGCATTCAAAACATTTTTTAATTTTTTTGGATATTGTTGCCTTTGCTTTTATACCCCACAATTATATAATAGTAGTTAATTATAAATATATAATTCATAACCAACTTTTACTTCACTTAACACAAAACATACCTATTTGTGAAATTGATTTTTGTTAAAATGACATATTTAAAAAAAATTATGAATAGGAAAAATCAGTCTTAGAGTTATAAAATATAATTTAAATATAGTTCAATACATATTAGGGAGCAATCACGAAGCACCATACATATCTAAATTTCAGATATTACTTAAATACTAAGAAAATTTTAGATGTAGGTGTAGAACTAAAAAATTACTAAAATTACAATGTGCACGTATGAAAACAAGAGAAAGCAAATAGAAAAAAACAACTGACAAATTAATAAATAAATAATTGGAAAAAATAATCAAATTTTCACAGAATAGTTGGTAGGTAACCTATTTCCTGATATTGAATTAAATTATTATTGATTTGTCGGTGGTGTTACTGTTGGCGTTGTGTACTGTGGTTACTATGAGAGTAACGTACACGTCTATAATTCAGGAACCGCACATTAAAGAAAGGTTTTCCACAACTTGAAAGACAGAAGAAATAGAGAAGTGCGTGAGACAACCTGAAGAAAATTTTCAAAAAAATGGAACATCACAATCCACTGAAGTGACAAAGAAGATTTATCTTAATGAAAATATGCAGACATCATTTGTGGTATATAAAATCAAAGACATCAATATTAAAAAAATGTTTTGAATGCCATCACCGAGGCTTACTAATTCAAAATGTACCGAATTCTAGATTTTATGTATCTATCCTTTCCGAAATTACTTTTCCTATGAATATACAGGTTCTGTTTCCTACAAAATTTTGAATTCAATATATTATAAATTAGTAATCCTGGTTGACTGCATTAATATTTTTTTGATGTTCCTTGCTGTCTTTGCTTTCATATCACACAATTAAAGTATGATTAATATACATATATAAATGGCGAGAATGATATTAATGGTGATACTATAGGCACAGAAAAATTAATTATTTTTCTCAAGTAGTTAAATTGTGGATTTACAGTATTTTAAGTAGAGCGTGACGCCAGAGCACTGGACGTGACATAGTCTTATACTCAAGTACATTTAAACAGGTCTTCTTGATTAGGCTAACAGTATGACCTGGGGGATACACATACCAAAAGACCACATACAAGGGTATATTGGATGAGATCTCCAAAAATGGATACATAACAAATCTGTATGCAGTGGAGTTGGGAGCGAGTGGACTGTCAGCCAAATCAGCTTACAGCTTCCTTAAGGATCTGGGACTAAATAGATCACAAGTGAACGGATTCTCAGAAAGTATGACAAAGGCTGTAATTACCGGATCATACAATAACTCCTGGCATCTCTGAGCGTGCATGAAATATATATATTACAGTGAATTTGTATTTCTAGGGAGTCTATATTTTCACTAGTAGAAATACATTTTGCCCGGTCGGGCAGTGAAAACATGTAAATCAATGAATTTACAGATTCACTGCGCAGTATCGGTGAAACTATATTTTGTCCACGAATGCACGCGTTTCTCAAACTAACCTAACATGTTGTAATGGTTGTAATGTTGATATGCACAAAAGAAATGAATAATGCAGTAATAATGTTTTTCACGCAATAACTAAAATTTAAATTGTTATTCTAAGAGTCAATCTCAATCCGAAAATAGACATCTGTCATGATCTGTCAAATTTAATTATAATGACATTTCGGAAACCAATATAATTTTACTCGTAAGTTAAAATATTTCTCAATAGTTTGTATTAATTTCTATTGGTGAAAATCTGCTTGGATATGATAAGAATGACCTTGAATACAATTTAGCTAAAATGCCAGTGAAAATATAGACTCACTAGAAGTACAGATTCACTGTAACATATATAAATCATAAAAATTTCAGTTATAAAGTGGAGGGGGGGATGGAATAAATGGTGAACATGGCCATGGCGTGCTTGATATTTAAACCAGCCGATGACAGGTCGTAAGCCCTGTAGCTTAAATCTCTTCTTGCATTGTACAGCAGGCCTAGATTTGGGAACTGTCTGGCCCCATTCTGGTGTGACTGTGGATACTAATATTTCCATAAAAGTCACTAATTGCCCAACTCTGACTCCTTTTTTAATCCATTTTCTAGCCTTGGAGCTTGACGTCTGTGTTCAGGTATTTATTGTCATGGAATGGTAAAACTTAAAAATAATGTTCTATTTTAATAAATTAATGATATACATATGTGTTATGGGTGCTAAAGTAATCAATGTGCATGCTTCAGAAGACTTGGGTAAGAGCAAATCAACAATATGGGAGACGCATAAACAATATATTTACGCAAGCGGTCAATCATTCATTTTCATTTTTTACTTTGTTTTCATTAGCGATTCCAAAGCATTTCGTTTTTTCTTTGACCTGACCAACTTTTAACAAACCGAAAGATTAAGGTTAATTCAGATCAAAATACAAAATAAACTGAATTTTATTTTATTATTATTCATATTCATACAGAAAAATTTGGTATCTTTCCCTATTAGGGCCGGTTGTATATTTTGTAAAAACCATTGATTTTTACAAAAAAAGGTTGTGTGACTGGTGGTTTTAACGGAAGATATATATCAACTGTAAACCACGTTGATACAACCGGCCCTTAGTCTAGATTTTAATAATCACATTGAAACATTTTCCTATTTGAAGATAGTGGAAATAATAATTAGTAACCAGATAACTCCACTCAATGTGCCATAGACAATAAAGCAATACAAATATATATGTATATAGTATATTTTTTTAGGCTAGGTTAATTAAACATACATTTAGTAATATATAGCCACGGCAAAAGAATAAGAATAAGCTGAATGTGTACAGTTGTTTTGTATGCACTTATCTTGTGTGGAGCTGCCATATGTTTGTCTTTCATACATTCTGTTAAAAATAACATTATTATATAGATATATCATGATATTTACTGCCGTTTCATTCTTACATACTATGTATTTCATACATAAAAGGAATTACCATGTTTTTCCGAAAACATTGAATAATTCTGTGGGCAAAAGGAACAACGGAATCAGTCAATAAATGAAGGTTTTCAGGAGAGCCAAAACAATATTTCGGAATTTTGTTTGTTTGCAAAATATCTTTTAAAGCCTATTTAATTTTTGCACCAGTACTTTTGCTTTGTTGTTGTTTCTTGCCAAATTTTTCAAGTAATTAAATTGTCGCATTTTATTTTATTTTCTGACTCCTTTTGAATTTTTACTTGCTAGATATGTATCTAAAGACTCAAAACTCGATTTTATTGATTCATTGTGTTGTTCCCACAGAATTGTTTATCACGCTTTTCATTTTCATATATATTGCAAAGAGTAAGTATATAAATACAATCGATTTCACTTAATTGGGATACCAGTTTATCGTGACAGCCAGTTATTTGGGCCAAATCCCCAGGAACAGAAACAAATAAAGTAACTAATACTAAACAAATTTTTATTAATCAATTAGAAAAGACATACAGAAAAAAAATATTTTAATTGCTACTGGGATTCGAACCAATGGACCTCCATTCTATCAGGGAATGGCGCGTTATCCAATTTCACCACGGCGGTCTGATAAGTTAACCATCCATCCATCCCCGGCTAGAATGGAGGTCCGTTGGTTCGAATCCCGGTAGCAGTTAAAATATTTTTTTGTTAATTTTATTTTTCTATTAGTCTTTTCTAATTGATGAATAAAAATGTGTTTCATTATTCACAGAATTTTGTTCTGCAATTGCAACTTCACAATAAGAATGTGTTTTCTTTAATAACTAATACTAGTTTACTTTGGTTATCTGGGACACCATTCCGTTTAATTGGGACAGTGAATTAAAAATTATAAAATATGTTGCTGTTTCTGACTTCAAACATTTGGAGATAGAAAAAAATTTGAGTGATACAGAAAATGAAGAGAATTTACAAGCTCCAATTTGTTAATTATCCGGAAAAAATGGTTACACCTAGTGTGTCCCAATTAACCGGAATCGACTGTATTCATAATTCTTTAAATCGAGAAAGGTTGTGTTTTACACATTTCAATTAGCTTGTAAATTATTATTACAACATAATACAGTCAGGGCCGCCTTGGGCGGGGGTCCTTCTTGTTTGCTTATTTGTACAAATTTTTCAAAGATAATGAATCCATTTAAAGTATATAAATAAATAAACAATTATTTATTTTTTAATAAAATAACAGAATATTGTAATGAAGGAAGTTTTTTTTTTCCGAGTTTACAAATTTAAAGGCCGGCTATTTGAATTAGGCTGGAAGTGAATATAATAATAAATTTATTCTTTGTCTATATGTTTTACTGTATACATTGACAAATGCATACATTGCAACTAACAGTTGCACGCATGATAAATAAATAAATTGAAATATATAACTAGTAACACTCAGAACCCCGCATTGTCTGCGATTCAGATTAAAATAGGGTTTAAGGGAGATTAGGGATGCCTATCTTTTGTGCAGAGTCCTAAAGAGTAACTATGTTAAATTTGAAATGGATCGTATCCAACGTTATACGCCAAGGAGCAGACAGGGTGGGTAAAGGGATGAATGGTGCATTGTTTTGCATTTTAAATGGGAGGCAAGATTTTAAAGAGTAACAATACAAAATTTGATTACGGTCAGTTAGACAGACAGACAGACATTAAGTTTTATAGATATATAATTTTTAGGTAAGCTTACATCATATTGTTGTCTATGTGTGAAATTGCCATGTGTACAGTTTTCACGGAATCTCACGCTCAAGCTCAAGTATGGTTCTAGTTGCATTTGTCTTAGGCCGGCCCAAAATATACCCTTTGTCAATTTTATTATTTAGTGGTAGACTGAACAAATTAACCATTTAATGTGGATGTATTCATACATACCAGGTTAAAAATAACTATTTGTATGGTTACTATAATTAATGAAAAATAAGATGCCTTCTCAAATACATAAATATTGGACACATATGGCAATAAAGCACTTGTTCCTTTTATTCATTTGATAATTTTAATTTTTATGAGACATATTATGAGAATATTATCAAGCTAAATATTTTACATTAAGCAACTTGTATTTGTATAAAAACAATTGAAAACAGCTGTATATAATTTTATGAATTAATGTAGGTTTTTGTATTTCTGCATGACTCGAAGAAACAATTTTGTTCAAACACTAATGAAGGGTAATACTTACAAGGAAGAAGATAGCTTTACAATTTGATATAAATGTGATAGATACAGCATTTTTCATATTATTTCTTGGTAACAATTATGTTCGAAAACTAATATATTTTTTATATGCGGGAGTTTCAAATTGCTGTCTCAGCTGCTTTCTGAATGAAACTTGTAAAACACACATTAATTCTTAAAATTAAATAGCAGCTGTTTTCAAAAGTTTTCATATAAACACAAGTTGTTGAATGTAAAATATTCAGATTGATAATGCCCTCACAAGGCGAAACGTGTCTCATAAAAATTAACAAGTGTTTTATTGCCATAAGTGTGTTTATAAATAATTATTATAATAAACACATTTAATATTGGAGGTGTAATATAAACAATAAATAAATATTTGAGGTCGATTTTTAATAATGAAATTCTTAAAATAATAAATCACACTGTCCTTATGATAAAATATATTTTTTTGTCCACTACGGCTTTAAATGCTTAGAGCATTATGAAGCTGATTAATTATTTGGTTCTCTGGGTTCATAATGGCATGTCACAAAAATATATATTTATCAAGCAGACTCAAAAATCTTAGGTACCGATATCTTTAAAAATATTTGAACACTAACATTTATATTTTGTGTTCCGTCTCGACGCCTGGAATCCATTATGAGAGAACAGCCTGCTGTTTCGGCACTTATTCACGCGTTCCTACCCCCTCTGATTCCCTGTTTGCGACAATTTACTCCCGCTGGTATCCCTGTTTCCGGTTGCGTCGCGCAACGGTTTTTTCTTTCATATGACGTCGCTGCTTCGCGCCATTTGCACGCGTTTAGACACGCCAACTTTTGTTGTGATTTTTTTTGTGTTTCTATTGCAATCTACCCCCTTAATTTTGATCCCTAGTTAACAAACATTAGACTATACAAATTTTTAACATAGTGCGACAGGACGTTGATATTTTAGTGTAAATCCCGTGAATTTCGTCAAACGATTTGTTAACAAGATGGCGGACGAGCAAGCTCGTTCGCCGGTATCCTCGAATGACGGATCTTCTTTCGAAGAACCGAGTCGAAAGAGACGCCGCGTAGCATACGACCCGCGTGTAGACCACCTGCTAAAACAGGTGACTGCTCTGACGGAGGCCTTGTTAGCAGGCGGCGCGGCTCCCGCATCAACAACGCCGCCAACGCCGGAAGCCGCGAGCGAGCCCAGCGTGGAGGACGCGAATGCGTCCGTTATTCAGCCGCCGCCGAGCCTCAGAAGGGCGAAGAATACGCTGGAGTTCGGCAAGCTCAGCACGGTCGTGAAGGAGCCGCCAGTACCGAGAGCGAACCCGAAGCGGATCTAACAGACCTCGAAGTTGCAACACTTCGATTCCGACGAGTGGTCAGGCGTTCGCTATGCGGAAACGCAGAGAACCTACGCGGCGACTCCCACATCTGTGGAATTGTCGGTGAACGACGACTTGAGAAGGATCGATAACGCGCCGACCCAAACTGGCTTGCTGAAAAGATCGCTCGCCGCGCTTTCACACGCCTTGCTCGCCCAGAGGGAGACCCTGAGATACGGGATGCAATTGCTGGTGAATTGGATCTCTTCGAGCGGATTCAGTCGATGTTCACCAGCGATGCTCCGTACAATAAGGTTTCGGACGACATCCTGCAGATTGTGTGCGGCAGACGGGCAGAGTGTATACTGAACCGGCGAAAGGCCATATTGGAGGGCTTCAAAGACCCTTTCGTGCGAGAAGGTGCGGCCAAAATCCCTCCAAGCTCGGGATACTTGTTCAATAGGGAAGAGCTATCGGCGTATATCCTAAAGAACGGGGGGCCAGGAGAAGGTGATGGTCTCGCCCGCAACCCGAAACCTGGCCCAACCGTCAACATCTCAGCCCCAGCCGTCAACTTCTCGTCGAGCTCCGAACCAGGGATACCTCCAGTCCCGTAAGCCCTTTCTGCCGGAGCCGAGGCACAGGGAGCGAGGCTCAGGGAACCCGAACAGGAGACCTAACCGGAAGGCAGACCACGGCCGAAAACCCGCTGGTGACCGTAGCCGCAGAGGTAGAAGATGACGCGAGGCTGAACACCCAGTTCTGGGGAGGACGCTTGAGGAGGTTCCAAGGCACGTGGAAGGAGTTCGGGGCACCACCCATAGTGCTGAGAATCCTCAAGGGCGCGAGAATCCCCTTTGTGGCCAAACCTCCGTTAGTCTTCCCCACCAGGCAGCTGTTGAGCAGCTTCAGCACGAAGGAGTCTCGAGACATGTCGAGTCACATTCAGGCCCTGAAGATGTCAGGCGTGCTGGAAAGAGCAGATCATTCTCCGAGCTTCATCTCAAATCTGTTTCTAACTCCGAAGTCGGACAACTCCCTAAGGCCGATATTCAACCTGAAGGCGTTGAATGCCTTTGTGGAGGCGAAACCCTTCAAGCTGTTCAACCACCTTCGGGTCTCAGACTTCCTCCAGCCCAAAGATTGGTTGGTGAAGATCGACCTAACCCAGGCATACTTTCACCTACCAATAGCGGAATCTCACCGAAAGTTCCTGAGACTAAGGACTTCCAAGGGAACTTCTCCAGATGACCTGCCTGCCCTTTGGCCTGTCATCAGCCCCGAGAATGTTCGCAACGCTGTCAAACTGGCTAGCGGGACTCTTGCGGAAGAGAGGAATAAGGACCGTAGTCTACCTGGACGACTTCCTTCTGGCCAATCAGTCAAGGGACCTGCTAGCGACCCAGGCAGTAGAGACGGTCAATCTGTTCCAGCATCTGGGTTGGTGCATCAACCGCGACAAGTGTGTCCTTATACCTACCCAAAAGCTGGAGTTTCTGGGCATAACTTGGGACACCGAAGCCAACCAGAAATCCCTCTCGGACCGCAAGTGCTCTGGCCTTCGCCAAGTACTGCGCCGCCCGATCGAGGCCGTCAGTTGCTCCCCCAAGCAGGTTCTAGGCCTCTTGGGAAGCCAACCAGAAATCCCTCTCGGACCGCAAGTGCTCTGGCCTTCGCCAAGTACTGCGCCGCCCGATCGAGGCCGGCAGTTGCTCCCCCAAGCAGGTTCTAGGCCTCTTGGGGAGACTCAACTTCGCAAACTTCGCCACCCCGCGGGGTCGTTTGCATTGCCGAAGACTGCAGAGATTCAGCCGCCAGCTGCAGAGGCACGAGCCATCCAGACAAGTGGAGCTTCCTGCCGCGGTTCGGCAAGACCTAGAGTGGTGGTTGGAGGCCGTAGGGGAGTCCTGCCCAATACACGAGGCTCCCTTCTCCCACTTCCTGACTACAGACGCAGCGGACGCAGGTTGGGGCGGCCAGGTGGACGACAAGACGATATCAGGCCAGTGGTCCCCAGAGGAGATGCGGTGGCATTCCAACCAGAAAGAAGCCTTCGCTGTTTACGCAGTGATCAGGGATCACGCTTACCTGCTAAGAGGAACGAAGACCCTACTGCAGACAGACAACAAGACAGTAGTGACTTACATCAACAAGGAGGGGGGGACAAGATCAGTGGGCCTTCTGAAGATAACTCGAGACCTCCTAGAGTTTATCGACCAGCAGGAAATATCTCTGACAGCGCAGTACATTCCAGGGAGATACAACGGGATTGCGGACCGACTCTCTCGGGGGACACCAATCCCGGAATGGCACCTCCTGGAACCAGCGACAGAGGACATATTCCGAATATGGGGACGTCCTCAGATCGACCTCTTCGCATCGGCCACCGCCCATGTGGTGCCAAACTACGTGTCGCTAGACTCAACCGCTTGCTCG
>JADDOH010002928.1:0-44385 GCA_016648135.1 Agrypnia vestita
CGAGCGAGCTCACTGCAACATTCCGTGGAGCGTCAGTACCACGTGGTATGTTTACAAGTGAATACGCATGCTCTGTATCTGTCAAGATGACAATGCGGGGAAAGAAATCGTTCTTGAACTCATCGAGCTGTATCGATCGAAGATTGCATAGAATGTCCGTCCTTCTTTCTCTTTGCAGTAAATAATTTCGCATTCTCCTCTTTTTTCTCCTCTTACTTTTCGATAAACTCATTAACATAAACAGATACGCGGCTATCATCATAACCTCATAGGGCGATATATTTCCGCGACGTCTGGAAAACAATAATTATTTGCAAAAAGGACCTTGTTTTTAATAATATTCAATTTACTACAGTAAAACCTCGTTAATTTGAAATTGCGACCCAAAAAAACATTTCGAATTGCGCGGAACCCCGTTTTCGCCAAATGAGATACCGCAGCTGTCATCCATAACCTCATCGGATGACATTTCCGCGACAAGATATGCGAGTCCCAGTGTGTACACGTCAAATGACCGCGTCATTGTCCCCGAAACATGAGCGTAGATGTTGATGCGACATGTCGAGCGGAACGTTTCGCGATTTGTCCTCTAGTGAATACATGGCTTAATCCTTTCTGTCTGTCCCCTGAAATAACATAGAATTCGCAGAATACCAACAATTGATTGGGAATACACGAAGAATAAATAATTAAAATTATTTTTTTAAATAGAGATGCGAACACGAAATACGTGTCACATCAATATTCTTACTATTTTCAAACTAAGCTAAACGCTTGCGCTATGAAAATAGGACTAACTTGGTGGTCTGGAGTGAGGTTTGATCATGAGGCGAGAGTCCTAACCACAAGACCAACAAGCTACTTTGAAGGCGGTAAATGAAGTTAATGGGGTTAATTTAAAAAAATGTTATAATTCAAATATTTTTTTGTGTAGATTCAATATCAAATTACTATATCATTTTAGAATGCCTACCTACTGGGGTATTAGAGGTGGCATGATGTCCGCGTGTTCAACAGTGTTATTTGTTAGTTTACGCACATGAAATATAATGAATAATGAACAAGAAATTCCCTATTTAGATAGTTATAAATTGAATGTTGTGTATTTTTTTATTTTGTATTTAAATTACTTGATTATTTTATCACAGTGACATTCCAGAAATACGAAAAATCAAATATTAAAGACTACCTAAATAAGCAGTACTACACCAAGCAACTGTGTGTTGATACAGTTAGCCCAAAATTTATTTTTTCGCTAGTGGTTATACTTTTTGAATAAATGAACATCTATTTTTTTTCACGGTTTTCTGTTCAAAAATGTTTTATAAAAAATTTATAACTCCCCTATTTTATATAATTAAAGGCCAGTCCAATATGTTTTGAGAAAAAAATGTTCATTCCATATTTTTATAATATTTGATATGAATATAAGATCAAAAATTTTCACTAAATTCACTTTTATTTTTCATAATTGACTTCTTTAATTACATAAAGGAATAGTTTTTAATGTACAGTTTGCTTTTTCTTAGCTCTTTAACAGGATCATAGGTGTGCTAAATCATCTTAAAAACAGAACAGAAGAAAATATTTAAAAATCTGTCAAACTGTCCCAAATTGTATTTTAACGGTTTTGGTTACAATCATTCATCATCTCCATTCCTCTTACATAATGTATCATACTCCTTGTCTAGGTGTGATTGATCTGTTGTCTATATAACAGTTTTCCAAAAAATATTAACTTTTTGCATATTTCACAAATGAAGAACATCATAAATCACTTCTCTATTCATTTCTGAGAGTAAAACTTATCTTAAATTTTTGGGACTTATTTTACAAAAATGAATCGCAATTCATTTGTTTCTTGTAAAACTTAATGTTTGGATCTTACACTAATAATAAATACAGTATTTTGTATAAGCCTTCCATCAAAGTTGTGAGTTTTCATGATGCTATTTTTATGGATGATCTTGCGTGGAATCGAGGGGACATTGTTACTTTTTGAAATTGTTCTAATTAAATATATGTAGCGTAGCTTTGGTAAAAAATAACTATATTTTCTGAATTTTTTCATACATTCATCATTGAAATGTTATTTCCATAATAATATTGAGGTTATTTGTATTGCACAGATCAATCAGATAAAAAAAATGTATTCAATAATTGTCAGTGCTACTTTTTTCAGTTATTGGTATAATTTTTTATTTTGTATTATGGAAATTACCATATCAAGACTGTTGTTTTTTCTGACTTAAGCAATTTGTTCCATAAACAGTTAGATTTTTTTCTTTTGTTTCATAAAAGCAAAAAATAAAATGTACTTGTTACTTTCTGAAATATGTTTTTTTCCCTTTTGTGTGATTGTCTAAACCTAATAAAGACACTGAAAATTGGGAATGTATTTTATGTGATAAAATCTTATTGTTAATTTTGTAGTTTTAATAATTATTTTTATTGGTAATCTGTGATCAATATCATCCAAGATTAATTTTATGTCAAAAATATTAATCGTTCTTTAAATAACATTAAGGTAACAATACCAATAGTGTATCTAGTTTTAATTGGAGTATTCTTAGTTATATTTATATAATTAGGAATTATTTTGAATGTGTATTGTTGTAAAATTGGACATAATTAAATAAAATGCTATATAAATAAATAATTAAAAATGTTAGCGCTTTATTTAAATTAAGTTAAATATCCCACATATACTGTGGTGTGCTGCTACGGGCTCGCTAAAATAATTTTGGTTCAGAGAGCTGGTTCTTAAAATACGGATTATTTTGAAAATATCTTGGGTTTGTTGAAGGCGTGTGAAAATACTTGTGGCGTTAATATGAAAATTTATGACCTAATTAATACTTTTGAACCGAACACCCGGAAATCGGATGAAATTATCAATCTGTGGAGAGCTAGCGAAGATAATACATATTAGGGTTTTAAGTGAAATTATTAAGTTCAAAACAAATGTAGAAGATTATTAAAAGATATAAGAGATTAAGGCCTGAATACAGAGGCAATACTTAAGTGACTTAAAGGTTAAAGTATGATTTAAAAAAGTATTTTGCAGTACAAAACAACACATAAAGCGTAACTTAACCTTTAACCGGTCGGGTGCCGGAGTGCAGATGTGTGCGAAAACTTTTGTACCCCTATGTGCCAGAACGCAGATCTAAGCTCCCTAGACATGTATGCGAATTCGGCCTATTTTACCCTTTTAAAGCTTATCATTGGTTGTATCTCAAGTTTTTGAATGAATGAATAAGTTATATTTGTCAAGTAACCTCATTAGCCGCGCATACCGGACAATAGTCATTCCAAATATTGTCTTCGAACCGCACATTAATTGTGTTATTTATCTGTTAAAAAAAGTGTTAAAAATAAGTATTTTAATATTCTTTGATATATTTCGAACGAAAATATTAAAATACAATGTCTTTAGTGTTATTGCCATTATTCGATAAACATGTGCGTACATTTCTGACAGTAAATTTCATTACCTATTTTCATAATTAATGAATAAGCAATTATTGAAATATAAGTAATTATTGAAGTCTGTATATTGAGAAATCAAAAACTGCAACTTCTTAGGGATTTTTGTTGATTTTTACATAAATGTAACCATCACAAAAAGTGTCTAAAAAACAGCAATCGTGTACGAAATTGCGCAGCAGACAGGCTATATTCTGTGTTGCGTACGGCCGGCATCTGACCGGTTAAATCATTTAAATATTGACTCTGTATTCAGGCCTCTATCTGTAATATTTTAAGAGATAATCGCGATGAACTTCCTGAAACCGTCAGAAAAGCTAAAAATATTAATACAATTGCAATAACCTCGGCAGAACGAGAATAATGAATACTATGTATTCAGGAAAAAGGGCAAATTTGAGTATGGACATATATCAGACTTAGGCCGGAATACAGAGTCAATACGTAAATGATTTAGGGCCGGCTGTTTCAAGTTGGATTACAGTAAAAGTACTTTATGTTCTCCATCAATCAAATGATCCGTTTCCGTAAAAATCTATGCTTTAAACGAACTTTTATTTTAATCCAACTTGAAACAACCGGGCCTTAAAGGTTAAAATACGCCTTAAAAGTGTAACTTTGTACTGCAAATTACTAGAGAAAGGCAAACTGACTTCTTTGGCCGCAGTAACTAAATCATTTCAAATGGAATTACATATCATATTTAACCGTTTTAATAGATTAAGAGCTTGTGGCAGCTGTTACTAGCCTTGTGTTTCACATAATTAAATAATTAAAATTACACATTGTATAATTTTACAAAATAACAGCTCATTAGGCTGAATGGGTATAATTTCCTTTTCATTCGTGAAAAAAAGCTAATAAATGTTCCGTTTCTTTCATACTACCGCAGACTCGCTTCACCAACACAACGCGCACGTCACTTATTCCATTGTGACTATGTAAAACGAAATGTCTCATCTCGAAGGGAGAAACTTACATAACCAAACTTAACCTAAAAATAATAATGAGTGGTTTTGATTTCTATCTTTCGATATTGTTCAGCTTTCTGCTCAATTTAATTGAACTCAATTATGGAGATAAGCAGTGACAGTGATGAAGAGCGGAATGTTACTCCCACCAAAAAAAGAAAGCTGTATTATGAACAAAAATATTCACACTTGTGGGAAACAGACAAAAAATTTTCGCTTTCCCTTTGAAGATGAGCAGAGACAAAGGCTGAAGAACTTAAGGTTTATAAACCCCGAGAAATTGATGGACCCAAATACTAAACGTTCTGTACCATCTATAGTTCATTTGGGGCAAATGTTTCCAAGTAATATTTTTATCCTTAACTTCAAATATTTTAGTCTGCTACACTTTACTTAGTTTTCATTTAACTATCTTTACTTTCAAGATTATGTCCAACGAACCTGACAGAGCTAGACCGGGAATGGCGAGCTCTTAGAAATACAAGTCTCCCATTTCAAGATTAATTACATCAGATAATTAAATCAGATGATTTTTGGCTTCATGTGTCTAAAATAAAGAATGGCCCAATTTGCTCACATTGCTACATAGCAGTGCAAACGTCGAGCGTCTGTTTCTTATGAAAACAAATATCAGAAATAGACTTTCTACTGAAACTCTAAAGGGCTTTACACGAATATTGGCTTAAAAAGAAACCGCGAGCCTTCGCAGGAACACATTAAATATTTTAATAAATAAATGTATAAATTTCATTAATTTACCTGAAAGTAATAATGAAAAAAATTTATGTGCGCATTCATGGACAAAATATATTTTCACAGATAATGTGTAGTGAATCTGTAAATTCGTTGATTGACATGTTTTCACTGCCCCCACTCTGCCCGACCGGGAAAAGTACATTTCTACTAGTGAAAGTATAGCCTCACTAAAAATGCAAATTCGCTGTAACATAAACATTTCTTCACATTCAGAAAATTCTACTAATATAAACATTTAAAATTTTCACCTGTTACTTTTAATATTCTTACCAAAATTCCAAATGCACTCTCCGTTTGTGCAAGTAGGTGCATTACAATAAATAACCTTAATGTTGCTTGCTGGTGATGTATTTTGTGTCTTTGTGAGAAATATGGAATTTTATGACAGCAAGTGAGGCAGAATAAATACACAATATTTGGAAATACATTTTTAATGGTTTATCACATTTTTTGAAAATTTTGTACACTTAGCTAATTTATTAAATACATTCTTTAAAAATATTTTTTCACTTTGCCGGTGTCTGAAATCCGCTATACCAAGAAATAAAAACTTAACAAAGAAAATCCATAATAAAATATTAGAAATTCAAAAAAATAATTTTTGATATTACATAGAATATGTTATACTTTGAACAATAGATTCAATATGACGAGCCTCGTCTGGCATAATACTAGTTAGTTGTTCTCGGTAGCTATAAGTTCGTCATCTTATCAGTAAAAATATTTTTTTTTCTTATATCCGTATTCGGAAAGAACAATAATTTAACATGCTTACTATATACATTTATACCTTTTTAATAAAGTATTCAATGACTAGGTCTTATCGCATACCGTAGAAACTATTCGAGAAGTTCCTGCTTCAAATAAAAACATAAAAACTCTTTTTAGGTACCATCCATTTAGCATGTACAAAATCATGCAATTTCAACATCGCACATCCCCTCTCTGAATGGTGTAATTTTCCATCATCTCCTCAAGCATGGGTGCATTTGTTTATTTTTCTCACTACACAATTTGAATTAAAATACTTCATGACGTGCTTTAATTAAAATAGCTATAAGTAATTTACACTGGATCTCTATTGGTGCATATTTACATCTCTACCTATAATTTGTTTTATATAAACGCTACTGGTCTCCACATGAATACATACATGCAAAACTTTTCCTCGTCTCATCTCTACCTATAATTTGTTTTATATACACGCTACTGGTCTCCACATGAATACAAACATGCAAAACTTTCCCTCGGTGCGCACTAAATGGATGGTCTTTTAGCAGATTACAAAACATTTGACTAATTTTCAATTATTGAGAATTATCCCATACACAACAAAATATATTGTATTCCCTTTCTAGATACACTTGTAAAACACCAACTGCAATTTGTTTTCGTGAAATTACACAGTTCATTCATCTCATTAAAATTATTCCGACTGTACGGATTCTTCAGATTAACTTTCATTGTACAAATAGTCAATATTTTCCCAGATATTGTGAAATAATTTAATGAATGTATAACTATGGTGTATTGACTGATTTTGTTAAAAAAATTTTGGCACTAAGGATACCATAAATGAATCAAGTTGTTGCTAAACAGATCTATATATTTTTGTTAGATATTCTTTTTTATGAATCTACTTCAAAATAACAATAAAATTCCAGTTGAATGAATTTACGTTTATAATAAATTATTGAAATATTTGTATGATTAATTAAATTTTCTAGATTTTCAAACAAAATGTCACAGTCAAGTATTTAATTTTACAAGTAGAAACTTGCCATGAAATGTAAAATTAATTATATATATTAAAATTTTTAAATACAATAAGCAAGTAATTTGTGGTTTAATTGTTAAAAACTAATGCAGTGATTAAATTACATAAAAAGATACTCAACATGAATAAATAAATAAATACTATTTCCAATATTCAAGGTCCACGAAATCATAATTCCAAAGATTCATTTTGTTGCTCTTGTGATTTTTTCTAATTTTCAATGTATTTTAATTTTTAAAAAAAATGTGTGAATTTACAGTGAATAGAATATGTTAAAAATTGACATAATAGGCAATGAATCTACACATGTTATTTTTAGATAATTTTAGAAAATTATCCAATCCTGTCCCCGACGATTCACACAGTCTAAACAGTTGAGCTTTAGATCTCATGTAATGCAGACAAGCATGAATTTTACAAATATTAATTTTAACATTTTACGTGATTGCATAATTATTTTAATGCAGATAAGTAAGATTTCACTGATATTTTGAAAATAATAATGACTCACTATTTATTACTTAGTTAATATGACAGTTCAAACAAATATATATTACAATACCTCAATTCAAAAAATTCACTTTTCTGGGGTAAATTCTATACGTTGATAGATAAATAAATATGCAGAATAGAATTTCATGCAGTTTTGATAATACATAAATGCTAAAATTGGAAAGGCCAGACATTTTCAAATCATTTTTTGTCTCGCTTTTGTTTAAACAAAAATAACATGTCTCAGATCCATTATTATATAATAGCAATATAATATAGTAAAATTTAAAAAAAATATAAGTTAAAACTCTGAAGATATAAAACAAGTCACAGTGTTTCTCCAACAATATTATCGATTATTAATTTCAAAGTATTTGTACTTCCGTTGTCTATTTAAAAGTAAAATATTTTATTACAAATAACTTTGTATCACAACATTAGACCTTATAATTTACTTACACTTAATAGATACATCTTGGATACAAGTAAAATTAATTCACATATCGCGCTACCCAAAAAGTTATTAAAATAAAAATGTAGAATTTGTTTAGATTGTATTAAAAAAAGTCCAGAAGTAAAAATTTCCAAGCATACAAGCGACAGAATGAAATATTAGGTAGCAACGTATGCAAATACATGCTCTTTCTCTAAAGACATGATAAAGCGCACTGCTATAATCCAAGTAAACTTGTAAGGTAATATTGCTGTAAGAAAATAGAAGACACGCAATATAAGATTTATAGAAAATATATATTTTTTCTTTTACTTATGTAGGTCCTACAACCAGGAAGACTCGTGAGCCTGTGTTAAAGCTGATTAATGAAAATAATAAGTAACAATAATAATTTCAACATGATATACGTTTCATTTACAAATAATAATTAATGTGATATGGCTACTAAATAATAAGATAATAAATATATTGTTCTTCACTATCCATTCAACATTATTTTTGTTACTAATATAATATTGTCTTTCTTCCAACCATTCTTCATAATATGTATAATTCTCTGGACAACCATTAATCCAAAACATTTATAATAAGGCAGGCAGCAAGAAAAAAACCCACCAGAATAAGATGGGAATGGGAGCAAAGTTCCATAGTAATAAGTAGTTGGGTTGAAATTGTAACTGAAAAAACAATATTAATTTTACACCTCTTATGAATACATCATTTTACATATGTAGCCATTAAGATTATGCATGATATCAAAATGTTTCAATAAAACATGTTAAACTAATATGTTTTATTTGATACTTAAAAAAATATATCAATTAGAAAAATCTATCCGACTACAACTAATATACGTTTAACCAGTAGTATTGTACTTTTCAGTGAAATAAAATAAATTCAAAAAATGATTGAAATAATATATAGTACAAGTTATCTATTTTTATCTTACATATTCACAATCCATATTAGTTCTACCATCAAATCTAGTTAAGCTCTTCATTTAGAATATTTTGCAAATAATGTAAGAAAAATATATCACTACAAAATATATGTTTTAGAAACAAGTTCTTAAAGACATACTGTGTATATTTTAGACTACGCTGATAACTCGGGTCAATTTTTGCCTGCACATAATATAACCCACACAATCTGAAGATATTCTATTTAATAATAAAAATATATTTGAAGTATCTTCATCATAAATTTCTATCGAAGATCAATAAAATAATTTACGACATTCTCACACATAAAAAAAATCCGATCCTGCGGCAACACTTTTGAGTAATTTCTGTGTAAATGGTAAATTTATCTGATAAGCAATATAAAATGAATTTTTTAGTATGTTAATCTTAATCACTTTATAAAAAGGAAGACTTTCATTCTGAAGGGGCTAAGTGAGCTTGTTGAAAATCATGCACAGGGTTTGATTGTACTTTAAAAAGTTTTGCGACAACATAAAGATATTCAACGAAAGAGTTAACAAGTCTATAGGCTCCCGAGAGTTGGGCAGTACTCTGACAGATCGAGAGTGGTTATCACAAAACAACAATCGTTCGCCTACACTGTATACTTTGTATAGCCCCTTTAAATGAAAAGCCCCATTAAAGATTCAATGAAAAATATATATTTAATATACTTGTATACATTATAATAGGAAGGCATTTGTTAGCGCCTGTCGTGGCGGAGTTCTTTGTCTAGTTCGCAGAGCTGTCGCAAGAAGCCGTCATTGGGCCGGATGCTACGGCTCCTGCGGACCAATTTCATGGCCTCCGCCGCCGTCATGTTGCGTTTAATCATGAGGTAGGCTATGGCGCAAGTGGCGCTGCGTGACACACCCATAACACAATGCACCAGTACTTTACCTGACAAGGTGCGACAGAAAAATATTAGTAATGCAAAGATGAAATACAAGAGAAAACATTTTATTTTCTTGAATTTTTTTAACTACAAAACACAGATATATTCATTTCCATCACTCCATTGCGTTAATTTTAGATTAAAAATAATATCAATAAATTTTACAATCATCAATACCATATGCACTATCGTGTCGATCAAAGTCATTTGACGTTCTAATTACTTAGTTTGTAGGGAACGATCACTGAAGGCAATCTAAATCAATCTTTAATGAGCCTGGGGCCGCGTCGCATATATGCGACAGGCACAAAATAAATTATTTATCGACGGCCGCGTATCGAATTTGAAAAACGTAATTTTTTCCCAATAGAGAAATCCTGTTGTGACCTGTCGTTCCATTTTCAACTCAAAAACATGGCCGATTATAGCTTAAATCAACACTCAAAGTAGAAGTTTTTCTGTCATCAAAATCGTATAGAAAAGTTATAGATGTCGCCCTAAACTCATGTTGTACGATCGAAAATTAAATAATGAAATAATATTCCGTCATCGTCACGTCCTTAGTACGCGAAAGACACATGCGTGGTACATGCAAAAATCACGTGTCTGTCGCCGTGTCGATCTATTTCGTCGTCAAGGTCATGCGCCCAGCGCGCGAAAGACGTACACGTGTGTGGTACATGCAAAAATCACGTGATTCCGTTGCCATGTTGATAGGAAGGGTTTTTTATTTCTTCAGTTCGCGCCCAGCATTCACAGTTGGAACACGGATCTACGCGCGGATAATATATACAATAATATATTCGCGATTTTACTTGATTTTTATTGGTTTGTGATTTGATACAAACAGTGATTTATTAACAAAAATACATTATTTATATCGCGTTTATTTGAGAAATGTGTGTGTTAAAAGTGGATCATATGCTTCAAAATTTAAAGTGAAACAGCTACAAGGGAGAACCCGCAGCGGAGATGTTTTGTGTGCGCGGCACGAAAGCAATGGAAGGAAACATATTATATGTGTTTTGAGTGTGATGTTCCGTTGTGTGCCGTGCCGTGCGACAAAATATACCACACAGAAGAAAATTTTTAGGTAGGATATCAAATAATAATAGTAGTGTATGTAGTAAATATTATTTTTCGGCAAATGTTTTAATTATTATTTTTCGACAAATGTTTTAATTATTATTTTTCGGCAAATGGTTTAATTATTATTTTTCGGCAAATGGTTTAATTATTATTTTTCGGCAACTGGTTTAATTATTTTTCGGCAAATGTTTTAATTATTATTTTTCGGAAAATGTCGGGCTGGCAACATTATCGAAATTCAAAAAAGATTTTTTTTTAATTTTTTGATAAAAAAATCATTGCATTTCGACACTTACGATAAAATAATATGAATGTGTGTGTGTTTTTTTTAATATACGCATGTTTTCATGGTTTTTTCGTAAAAAGTAAAATCACAAAAAATTCAGAAAATTTCCGGCCCTTGCCTATATGTTGCTTTGGAATTTTTTTGGCCCTCAACAAGTTAAATGATTGTCCACTCGTTATTTGACTCTAATAAATAAATTAAACTCATTCAACTCTGATTGCAGAAATCATAGCACAAATAATTATCTTTTTAAAAAAACATGTACTCTACGTACATATTTAAAAAAAATTATGATCTGCCTCAGATAAAGTGAGTTTGGAATGAAAGGGTAAATGGGATGCGGAATAGAATCCATGTGGAAACTATACAATTGTTTTTTATAAAAAAATACATATGATTAAATTTTGAGAAGATACATTATTAAGATAATTATAATTACAGTAGAACCTCATCAATTTGAAATTCAAGGGATCCAAAAAAACATTTTGAATTATGCGGAACACCGTTAATTCAAAATTCAAGGTACTAAAAAAAAAATCAATTGCAAAATTCGCTAAAAATCGTAAAATTCATGGAAATTTTATTAAATGGAAACATTAATTCTAACCACAAAAAGTTACTCACGTTATTAGTTTTTTATAACTTGTTAAAAAAAATTCAAATTATGTGTATATATTGATTTATGGCGCAAGCGACTAAAAATCATTTCCAATTACCGGGGTTTTCGAATTATTGGGGTTAGTCTACTATGAAATTAACATTTCGAGACTTGTGAAATTTTAAAAATTTCAAATTATGGCGAATCTCGAATTATCGGCGTTCGTATGAGTGGAGTTTTACTGTATTAATTTCCATTCAATTTCTAGTTTCATATAATGGTGTTGCAATTTGGCGTGAAAATTAAAAAATCAAGTTGAAAATAGATTTCTAGAATGGTAATATTAAATAATTGCTTTTTTCCATGCCGCAGTAGTCTTAAATATTTTATTCAGTTGGAAACACATTGATTACTCACCACCACTTGAAATAGCATCGTTTATGAAGTTAGCAGCGATATAGAAGTATTTGGAAATATTTGTTGATGGATGGTCTATCATGGGGAAGCCCATGTACTTGATGCGCGGACAGTCCCTGTAATACAAGTGGTCCGTGTCCACCAGGCCAAAGTGTTTCCCTTCGGCAGTGTTGAGGACGTGGGTAATTCCCATGAGCTTCAAGTAATTTTTGCATTTGGCAGCTTCCCTATAAAAGAAAATGTTTTATGTTACTTTGTTAATTTAAAATTTGTATACATAGTTATTTACAGAAGTAGTTTTGTTATTCCATGCATTTAGTATTTATCTTAATGATTGCCGGTATAGTTGACATTCAAAAATTCCCGCAATCTCCAGACCTGAAAGTGACAGATTTTTTATGGTTATATCGATTGCCTCAACGAACGAGGCAGTAACTCAATATTTTAGGTATTTGAGTTAGTACCATTTTTAGGTTTAGGCCATGATTGCTTACCTACAGCAAAGACGGCAGTATCTCAAATGCAATATTTAACAGATAAAAATTAATTAAATTAAATAATTTTTCAAAACTAGTAAATCAGTTAACTATTTTTTTCCATGTAATATCGAAGTAGGTAGGAATGTAAATTATAATTACTCATCTCAATTACTAGGAAGATCGTCTTAAATATTACCTGCACACGCAAAAAAAAATGTGAGAAGAATAAAAAAAGAATTAGAAATCCGGTTCGAAACTTAAAAGTGTCCCCCTGAAAAATCGATTTATTTGAGTTACTGCCTCGTTCGTTGGGGCAGTCGATATATGTTGTATATGTGTATTAAACAGAAAATGATTAACACCTCTTCAATATTTTAAAGAAAGAAAATTAAGCACACACAAGATGCTATCAGCATTTCCTATTTATCTGCGATCGACACATGTTTACATCACTTCTTTTATTTGCTGAATCCATAATGGGGCTAACCAGCAGCAAATAAATGATAAAATGAGAAGGTGTGAGCAGGAATGCCTGTATACACGTGCAAGCAAGACCCAAAAGCTGATTCTGGAGTACTGCACCATAAACGCCATCTCCAGAAAACAATGATACGCCAATGCGGTAAATTTAAAAATGCACTTTGAAAACAATGCCAGAAATCTGAACGACCCAGATTTTAATGTATATTTTATAGTGCATTAAACACAAACAAACGTGTAAAGTTACAATTTATTTTTAATAATTAACAATCTACAAATCGATGGTCCCTACGCATACTGTTCATTCAATCAAAAATTATTTTTTCATTTTACCATCTTAAACTATATAATTCTATATTTTTGGACAATACAAAAAAAAAATCATTTTTATTTATAAAAAACAAATATGAAAGGAAAATTAAACTTTTTTTCTCCATCGAAATGTGCATTGCCCTAGAAAACAAAAAAATAATAATGTCAAAGAACAAAGACATTGAATGCTAATACGAGTAATTATAAAGCTAGTAGTACTTGCTAGTCTAAAAAAAGAAGGTACATCGTAAAATTTCAGCAGTCTTCTGATTTTTTGAACATGCTAAATGGTTACGAAACTAAGGTTGTACTATCTATTATTAGACATTCTAATTATGTTAACAGTACTATATAACTGACACTGTATATGTCAACACATGGCCACATTCAGGGTCTATCTAGTAGAATACTAAAGAAAATATAAATCCGGCGTAATTCTCCAAACTGGATAAGGAATTTATTTCCAATTCATTGTGTAATTTTCCTTCTGGTTATTACAGTGTAAACATGTGCGCTCAGCTAGAAGTTTACACCTCGGACAAACAACGAGTAGTGATCCAATTTCTCTGGTTGAAGGGTATGAAATTCATCGCAGATTAATCATAATACGAGGACAATGCTTTATCGTAATAGTGTTTTTTGTGGATTGAGAAGTTTAAAAGTGGCCGGATGAGTGATGCACATGTCAATCTACACCACTGACAACAAGATTCAGCAAGCTCGAGAAATGGTTCTAGTGGCGAGTTGATGAGATGGTGTATCGTCTTCTTTGAATATCAATCATGGTTCTGCCTATCAAATAATCCACAATGAGCTTGTCTTCCATAAAGTCAATGCGCAAACACTTGCTCAATCGTTTCAACAAGGAAGGAAACATATTTTTTAATAGAATAGTCACCAGTTATGAAACTTGGGTTCATCACGAGCCAGAATCGAAACGCCAGAGTATGAAGTGGAAATCTCTGACGAGTGTCGGAAAGAAAGGTTATGCTAACTGTTCTTTGGGACGCAAAAGGGCTTATACTGGAAGACACGGAAAAGGGAGCTACGATTAACAGTGAAGTGTTGGAAAATAAGCTGAAGTTAGCAATTCGTAACAAACACTGAGGTCTATTGTTGAAGAAAGTGTTGTTGCATTATAACATAAAGCTGCACATGGCTCAACACACCATTCAAACCATCAACAAGTTGAATTTTAGCATCTGGAACATCCTCCCCACAACCCAGATCTTTGCTCCTTCCGACTTTCATCTGTCTGAGCTGCTCACGCTTTGTGAGGTCGTCAATTTTCCACAGACTTAGATGTACAGGTGAAAACTGGTTTCGCGACCAATCGAAAACCTCCTTGGAAGGAATATGCAAGCTTGTGGACCTCTGGATCAACAGGAGCTTTGACAAAGGAGGTGGCTATGTGGAAAAATGATGCATGTGAATAAATTAAATATAGAACCAAAGTGTGATAATTTTTGATCTGCTCTCATACAAAGTATTTGTTTTCTGACAAAATCGACAAATACAAGCATGAAAAATGAAATGTTTTTTATTGTCAGTTGATGTTTCCCTATTACATATATTGAATTGCATGTCATAAAATATAAATTAATTGTTTTTTCTTATTTCCTTCAAGTTCTCAAGTTATCTTTTTATTTCTCTAGTTAATAATATGAATTATCCTCGTAATCACTGATTTTAGAACTATATGCTTTTTATTTAAATTTTAATGTTTTATTTCTTGCTTTACTTATTTCTCAGTCACTATTATTATTTAAATTGTAATTTTTACTTGTTTAATAATGTAAATATAAACAATCTTTCTCTCCAAACACAAAATTTATCTGCTATAACATTTCAAACACCTTTCTGTTACACGTCAGAATGTTAATTAGTATTTTTGGGCAATTTTATTCCTTGCACGTGCGGCGAATGCTTTTTGTAAACATTATTTAGAAATTTGTTGTGATCTTTTCCAAAAAGCTATTCCAAAACCCTAAAAAATTATTTTCAAACACAAAATTGTAAACTTCATCATGATGACCAATTGTTTTTTTTTATTAATTTTATCCGTATGGTAGTAAACATTGATAAATTAAAGATGATAGATAATTTGCGAATATTTAATATAAATGTATGTATAAATATCAATATGAATAATTACAGCATTTAATATAACAAACAGTGATTTGCAATAGATCTGTAGAGTCCCAGCAATGATTTTATTTTTAAGACATTCAAAACACCATGTAATTGTTTATTACAACTACATCAATCAGCATATTTCATATAAAAAATAAACAAATTTGCTTTCATTCACACTGCTTTAAAAAAACATTACAGAATTGTAAAAATATTAATTGTAACTCACGCATTTCCGATATAAAGGCGCGGATACACTTCATCGCAATCGATATCCTTGAAGAGTCGTTCACTAGAGGCCATGGAGGTAGTGGCATATGGAGAACCGTATCCTGGAAGAGGATAAGAGGGAGAGCGCGTGGAGTTCATCACGTGCAGCAAGTGACGGGCTGTAGTATCATTACCACTGCCCTGAAAATCATCAATTATGCTATTAATTTAAGCCTTCTGAAGATTAAAAAATATATTATAAATCCTTAATTTACTACTAAATACGTTTGATAATATTAAACTTACTTAACAAATTGATAAAATAATTTGAATAAGAATCACAGAGATTATTCGAATATATATATATATAACAAATCAAAGACCAACTCTTTCACCCATCTAGGCTATTTTTATACTGCGTATGATTTTATACCTTACGGTCTGTTTAAACAAAAATTACAATGATTTGCTCATATGCAAATTTCCAAAGTACATCTTAAAATATTTTGTTTGCATAATGTGAGCTGTTTGAAATGTATGTGATAAATGTTACCCGATAATGTTTGAAATATAAATGACTGAAATAGTTGCCAAGAATTAGGATAATATTTAAAAGAAATGATCAGTGAAAATAATTTTAGTATTGAAAAAATATAATCATCATAAGTAAATAAAAAAAAAACAGAAACAGTTATTTGGCGATATCACACTTTTATTCGAGAACATCTAAAGAATAAATTAACTGTTCTAAGAAACACTCAACTAACAAATGAATGAAATGCAAGCACTAAGTCAGAAAATAAGTTGCAGATGATGTTATTAGTATTAAATATGTTGATTGAGAAACCTCTAAAATGTATGTTTAATAATGACATGCTTTATAATGATAAATTATCGAATTTATTACCCAAATCCATTTCCAAATACTTTTGTTGCAAGACATGGCAAAAGACTAGCAAATAAACCACATAGTACCCGTGAGTCAGCTCAACTAACTAAATACACGGTATGAACATACAAAGGGTGATATCATATTACAATCCACAAAGAAAAATATAGCAACCAGTCTCCATAAGAGATATATAAACACAATGGAAAACCTTGATTTTGTAACAGAATAATTTGCGTGCAAAGATTTTACAAAAACTTTATGTAGCCTATTAACGAATCCAGAAAACAGCAACCAAAAACCTAGTGAAGTAAAGATTTTTTAATGTAAACAGTAATCATCGTCAGAATCTGGAGAGAGAAACAATTTAAGTTTGAAAAAACACAGACTCTGGAGCAAACTGGAGCAAGTCCGCATTAACACATTCCATGCTGACAACATTCTTCAAAAAGCTTGTGGTCATATTCGTATGCTTTTATTATAACACAGTAGAATTCCGTGACAGCGGATCCTCATAAATCCAGAGCGCAGAGATATCGGTCACAAAGAATTTGTATGGATTTTAATCAGTGGTAAACTTGGTATATAATTTCTAGCTTTCATGATTCCCAAAAGTAATTCATTACTGAGGTGATTCTAGTATTTTGAACCCTGCAAGCATTATGAAATTAGATGAAGTTTTTTTTAAAAAACCACGCTTATATTTAAATGTACTAAAAAGTAAAAAAGATTTTCTGACTAAATTTTTTTGCCTCACTCTCCAAACAAAGGGTGATTACGCTTACGATACTGATATAGATTACAGAATTCTGCTGTTGAGTGAGGCAAATTTTTTTTCACAAAAAAATATTTTTGAAGTTATCTTCTTTTTTTTTAAGCTTCAACTGGCCAGGAGGCCCAATTACAGTAGCGAAATAAATCACAAAACACTCAGGCTTGAGTAAATCACATAGATTAAATTGTGACCTCACCGGGAATCGAACCCGGAACCCTCGGTGTGGGAAGCCAGTGTCGTACCCACTGCGCTACAAGGGGAAATCGGTAAAATTTTCATTGTAGTGGAAGTTGCGCATGCTTATATGTGGCGAGGCATATAGCAAAATCATTTAGCGAAAATTCGAGACTATGAAATGCACTTGATTATTATTTATAGTTCCAGTTATATCTATGATGCCATCTTTTGGTGAGCTCTTTAACTAAATTCCCATACAGAACTTTGATTAATTAATTATGATGGATTAATTAGTGAATCTGACAACAGATTCATGTATTGTCATCGAGAATACGTCTTGGTGCAAAATTTCAGCTCGATATTGAAATGTTGCTCCCAGACGTTGGACATTGGGAAGCAGGTGAATTATTGATTATAAGATTCCGTCCAGACAAAAGACAAACGGGTGAAGCTAATATAAGCACGGTAAAAACACTCAAACATAAAAGAAAAACCTTTTCTTTTATAATATACATTTAACCTCTTCGGGCCCACGGTATCATATATGATATGAGTTTATGTCGAAAATATTGACGGTTCCAACGTATACTGTCGAATCTGTAAAAAATCAATATTCCTTTTACTATTTTAAACCATCCGATTTACTCTATATTTTTGGATAATGTTAAAAAATTGTTTACTTCTCCTTAAGTACATGCTATGTTTAACACGAAAATTATTTTTTTTAACTTTGTCCGAAAATATAGAGTAAATTGAATGTTTTAAGAGAATAAAACGGAAAATATTTTTTGCAGATTCGACAGTATACGTAGGGACTGTCGATATATTTACTGGTTATGTTGTCTAACACAAGCTCTGGGTATATGGTTAAATAAGAAACAGTTTAACCGACGGCGCACATTTTGACCTTGACAAACAAATTTAAACTTGTTGAGGGCCAAAAAAACATAGAGAAACATAAATCACCAAGGCCAGAGATTTTCTGAATTTTTTGTAATTTTTCTTTTTACGAAAGAACCATGAAAACATGCGTATATTAAAAAAGAAAAAACACACATTCATATTATTTTATCGTAATTGTCGTAATGAAATGATTTGATCGTTTAAGTAAAAAAAAAAATTTAAAATTTCAATTCCGATAATGTTGCCAGCGCAACATTATACGAAAAATAATAATTTATTTTTATTTGTTTATTAGAGACAACACTACTATTTTTATTTGATGCCTACCTAATAATCTTCTTCTGTGTGGTATATTTTGTTGCAAGGCATGGCACACAACGGAACATCGCACTCATAACACATCGAACACATAAATATGATACACTTTCACACACACACATATTTCAAATAAACGCAACATAATTGCATGTATTTTTGTTAATAAATACCTGTTAGTTATTGAATCATAAACTAATAAAAATTGACAAATATGGCAAAACATATCGTATATAATATACAATATGTTTCTATGGAATATGTTATATCGAAAATCGAAAAAAATAAATCGTATTTCCCGCGCACTTTGTGCGTGACCTTGAATGACGGAATATTTGAATTTCAATTGCACAACACGCGTGCCAGGCGCCATCTACAACCATCCTATATGATTTTGACGGCAGAAAAACTTCTGTTTTGATTGTTGATTTAAAATATAATCGCTGATGTTTTTGAGTTGAAAATGGAACGACAGGTCACCACGGGATTTCTCTACTGGGAAAAAATCACATTTTTCAAAATCGATACGCGGCCGTCGAGAAATAATTAATTTTGTGCCTGTCGCATATATCCGACGTGGCACTCTGGCCCGTCATTCTCTGTCGCACAGGTCCGACGTGGTCCCACGCTCATTAACTGAGCTATTGACAAGTGAACAGTACTCGGATGAGTATCATATATTATACCATAGACCTGAAGAGGTTAAACATATTATGACTACACTTTATACATAACTTAAATGATTTCTTCATTTTTATAGAAATCTTGTTTTGCACATGTTGTGGATTGAGTTATACAATACAAATCTCGTCAAATGATATTTATGACTGTAAAATATTTTGATATACTGAATAAGGGAGAAAAACAAAATATTTCATTTGGGATCATGAAAATAATTTAATTATACTGGAAATTTTATTATTTTACTATTCGTTACAGCGGAATCTGATCTTTATGTGCTAGGTGCGGATAAATCCAAATAAGTGTTATTTTTTAAAAAGTTTTCACTTTATTTTTTTTTAAATTAATAATATATATTTTTATTTAATTCTGAGGGTGAAAAGATATATCAGTGAATGACTATATACAAATTAAATGGTTAATTTTATTTTTATTGTATAATTGACCCATCACAAGACTTTTTATGACATTGTATCCAGCACATAAAGGGTTAAATCGGTGTATTTAGTTAACCCTTAGCACTCGAGTGCCGCCATAGAGGTGGCCTACATGGTTTGCCGTAGTACTCGAGTGCCGCCGCTACGGCGGCAATAAAAGAAAGTCTTATTTCTCAATATTTTAAATATATTGGGTTTTTAGTTTTCAATATAATTTAATCAGAATCATATTAGTACAATTAAATAGCAATAAGTTAAGGATTTTTATCGAGAAACAATACCAAAAAAACTTTCGAGTGCAAAGGGTTAACAGTCAAGCTCAGCATGCACCACTTGGCTGCAAGCAACGTGATGAAGTTGAGTCAGGGAAAAAAAAATTTAACAGAAAAAATAAAATAATTTCAAACAGGCAGAAGTGCGCTGGTCGGAGACAGCGTCAGTCACTAATTTATCTAATTCGTATATTGCGTTTCAAAGGGCACTTTGTTAGACCAAAACTTTAGTTGGGCGACTTAAAATGAGGACTTCGAGAAATAATAATACAGAACAGAAAAAAGCTGCGTACTGGTTAACATTTTATGATGGATGTTAAGGACAACATTTTACTCAACTGTTGGATTCCATAATTGCCGATGTGAGCTCCTCACAAATCCAATACAGACACGCAGAATTCGCTCCTAGTGCAATGCGCCTAGAACTGCTAACATTAATATTTTTTCACTTCCAGGTCTCTTTTATTTCATTCATGCTAAGTACTTGAAAAAATCTAAATACGTGAAGGATAGTAATCTAAATAATACTTTGATAACAAACATGCATAATAATTTATTTCATATCTGATCACACTCTTGCATAGACGTGCTACTTAATAATGCGTCATTCTGCTACAGTTATTTTGAGAAAGAATGCTCTGGCTAATAGATTAAAATCATAGACGTATATAAATATAGACTAGTCATTAAAAACAAACCTGAGACATCTAGTCTCTGCTGTCTTCTATTACGTGCTAAATGTATCAGTCAGAAAGAGATAGAAATTATTTTCATAACCATGTATAAGGACAATAAAACATACCGTGATACAAGAAATGCACATGAAGTTATAGCGAATTGTGGTATTTATTCAATGGTCTTTTCTCTTTCTTTCTTATAGCGCAGCATACGTGTAAAAGAGGTACAAATATAAATAGGGTTGTGTATTGTATAAATATTTTATATATATATCGCGCGGAAATGTATACATTTCGGACACCCCTAGACCAACTCTCGCAATGTGCGTCTATGTTCACAGTAATCCGTGTGGTCGTCCTGTGTAGCAGATAATTTGTTTTGTAACTAGTCTATATTTATAGTACGTCTATGGTTAAAATGATGTTTAATATGCTTTCATCCAAATTCATAAACTAAATACTGAGTTTTCAGGAGAGGTTGTTGGAATAAATTTCATTTTCTACGTTACTTTAAACACTCAAGTACTTTTTAATGAAAATAAAGCGGATATTTTTATGAAACTACATGGGGTTCCCCTTGAAATCTGAAAACCCCATACTTGAGCTGAGAACAAATTGTGCATTTTAATACTTCAGATTGGGGAAGATTACGAAAAGAAAGGCATATTATTCCGTGAACCATCAAAGAATAGTCATCTTCCCGACAAAACTGACATTTATTCCAGAAAGACAAATCACAACAAACTGAAATGAGATGAAAGCTGGTGTACCATGAGAGTCCGTATGTATGTTCCAAGCCTTTGTTCACTTGCTGCAGAATAAGAGTGAACACGAGGAAATGTGGATTGCTGCCGAGTACACAAAAATATGTCATTAAACAGAAAACAATAAGCGCTTGTGGATATGGCTGGGGAGAGTGCCGGATTTTATTTTGACAATGATAAAATAAGCAAAGTGGACCAATAAATTTGAGTAACCCTCGTTGTTTGCGAATACAACACCTAGTAACAAAATATTGAGATATGTATTCCGATTATAAATGCGCAAATAAAGCTTGTTAGGTTAACGCCAAACTTAATATTTAAAATCATACAATACTTTTATATTTACCGACTCTCGCCAACTCATCTTTATTTATTAAAATTTGCAGTGACTGCGAAATTCACTTGCAATTAACTATTATCTGACCTAAATAACAGAAAAAAATCTATTTTTACAATTCTTCCTCAGCCGACCAAGGTTTGCAATTTGATACACCATAGACATAGAAGAGAGATCATAGAAATGAGAACTAGGGATGGGCGTTGAATGGACGGACTAGTTGAAATCAACCGTTGACGTTGCGTCGACGCGTCGACGGTTTACGTTTGTCGCATGGACTAGTTGAATTCGTAGACGGTGGACGGCGGACGCCGTGGACGGTGCACGATTCGAAACTCAACATAGTGCAAAGCAACGAGCGAGAGCAAGACAAAACGTCTCCGTTTATTTCTCTCTCATCTCTCGCTGTCGACTTTTAGACGCCATAGACGTCATAGACGACTCGACGGGTAATTTCATTTCAACTCTAATGTACAAGACCATAGAGTGCAGATCTGTGTACACGAACTATAACAGAGACTTGAAATTTGAATGCATGCGTACGGTGAGATAGGCTTAATAAGCTATTATCTATTATTTTTTACTTGATTTGTGCGATGTGCACGTGCGACGTTTCGGTGAATTCCCAATTTAGCGCTGTATAAAATAAAACAATTCTGTTTAATTATTTTATTTTTTATTGAACTAATATTTTACTGCTTACACCTGATATTGTTGTGTATACCTACTTCTTTCTTTATTATATATAGAAAGAAGTATATAAAACAATCTGTAAAAGCCTATAATGTGCGTAAAAAAATAAATAATAAAATATTTATTTTTACATATAAGCACAAGTAGCGGTTTTACTTTCCCCGAAAATATATTCCTTCGAACTTGTTTAAATTTTAAAAATTAACGTCATAAAAATAGCCAACGGTTGAGCCGTCGAGAAGCGTCGCGTCGAACCGTAGACAGTTGACCATCGTCCCGATGTTTAGATAGAACGTCCACGACGCCCGCGTAACGAAGTTGACGCGTCAACTAGTTGACGAATTCAACTAGTCGATCGTCTCGTCGATGGATGGACGTGGACGGTCTCGTTTCGTCGACGGTAAATACGTCGACGACCCATCCCTAATGAGAACCATACAAAATTTATACCAATATACCATAGAAAATGTCTTTGAAATGTCAAAGCAATTATTTATTAGATACTAAATGCGACATTCACACCATAGGAATGTTTTTATAGGTAGATACTGAGAAATATTTATCATTAATTTAGTAATAGATTTGATAGGGCGGTTTTATTAATTCGTCTCCGTCTATCAATAAGATGCCTTGTCAAGGAAGGTGGAGCGGGAATTTCAAACACTGCGGCGGGTTTATATACATTTATTACAAATGAAAAAAAAAAAACGGTTAAACCTTACGTTCTAAAGCACTATTACTAATTTTATAACTAATCCTAACCTAAACGCCAGCAGTTCGAGCGTCACAGAAGTCCGTCCTGTCCTTTCACATTCTGTTCAAACAAAAAAAATCACAACACACTAAAACACGTGTCCACTATCAGAGGCCCTCGTGGCCGCCATCTGGATGCCGCGGGCGGCTCGCCGCGTGGTCCAGACCTGGCGCGTCCGGCGGCGGGATCCACGATCGGCTGGAGGCATCTGGCCGGAGTCTCGGTAACCCGCGGGAAGCGCACGTGGTCCAGGCCGCGGAAGCACGTCGGTCCCCTCCGGTCGCTGCTGGGGCCGAGCTGCAGAAAAGCGTCAGGCCTTCCTCGGGAGCCCGCCGAGGTGAAGCGGCCATCGCCTGGAACCGTCCAGAGCGCTGCAGGCCGCCTTCTCCTCAAGCGACGTTGACGGCGCCGCCCCGCGTTCTTGAACACACGTGGCGGCGGCTCAGGGCCCGCCGCCGAAGGGGCGGCCGCGGGCGAGGAGCCCGAGCTGTTGCGGCGGTGGCGGTCGGAACGAGACAAGGGGGCGTTCTTGGCCCTCCGGCTTCGACTATCTGTGTATGCGGGGGAGAGGGGTAGCCTCCCCCACCCGCAATGGCACCCTATCAACCCCTGGCGGTGCGGGGTGGCAACCCGTGGTGCCGCGCGAAATTTAAAATTACCTAAACCTATTTTAAAATAAAACTTATATTCTAATTTAAAAAGGACGCGATGCGGAACGTCACATGCAGGTCGCGGACGCATCAAATGCCCCCCCCTTTTTGTGACGTGTCCGTATCGCGTGTGATTAAAATAATATTCTAAATAATATGCTATACTTATACACTACCCTCCCGCGATAACCTTTAAACCTAGCCAGGATTATAATAGAATTTCTATTGCTTCACTTATCTCACGGCGCGCGCGTCTCGTATGTACCAGCCCTTCTTGTAATCATAGCCGTCGAAAAAAATCCAAAATATTCCACATTCTCACGTGAAGAAAAAATATTAATCGAAAATACCGCGCGCCCGCGGTCTACGAATAACGCAGGTTGGCGTTTTGATTCGTGCTGTCGCCGCCCTTGGCAACAACGGCTTCTGCCTACACGAATCTCCACCCTCCCCGAATTAACTTCGCGTTCCCGCATGCTACCGACTCTACCCGCGCCCCAGAATCCTTGTATACTTTCCTAAACGGATATTCTGCGTATCGTCGTTTTCGTTCGTCTTTCCTCGTCGTCGTCCTCCTTGTGCATCCATATCGGCGCCCTGCCGATGATGGAGCCGTGCTCATGACCGCTGCCTGGGTCCTCCGTCGTCTCACGCTCGTCTCGCTTCGTCTACGTCGGTTCCGTGTCGCCCTGACACCGGAACGATTCTCTCTCGTTACCCGTATAGGCTCGTACACAAGGCTCACTTACGAAAAAACATTTACCCCGCAAAATTATAAAATCGGCTATGATAAAAAAATAGAATAAAAAAAAACACTCAAACTCGGTCGCGTTGTCAGAAAAACAAAACGGGCCGTTACACACGCGACATACGGTTTTTCAGCGTATGTACCTATAAGATAAATAAAGCACGTAGAAATTTTCCATTATAAGGACCTGGATATTCTAAACCTATCCTAGAAAATATTACCTACGGTCTACTTGTGTAAATGCACGTGGTATGCTCGACCGGGTCGAAATTCTCGGTAATGCCCACGCTCGGCGAGGCTTAACCCATCTGGTTGCGCGCTGCCCTCGGCCGGCCGGAAATTCCGAGAAGTGCCCCAAATTCGCCCTCTGACCACGACCACGTGCGTTTTACATCAAAACTTTCACTAAAATCAATAAAACTAAAACTATCCTAATCTATTGTTGGGCACCACGATTTTTTTTTTTTTTACATGTATTCTAATTTACACACTATGAATTTAAACCGGCACAAGATTATAAAAAAAAATCGAAAAAACTAATCTCGCGGTTCTCTATACACTATTTCACGCCGCTCCGACTTTCCTTGACATTCTGACCTCAGGGTAGGTTCGCCGAGAAACACTTTCTCGGCGCGTCCTTGCAAAGGACGCGTGCCCTCACGTTGCGGGGCCATTTGATAGGGCGGTTTTATTAATTCGTCTCCGTCTATCAATAAGATGCCTTGTCAAGGAAGGTGGAGCGGGAATTTCAAACACTGCGGCGGGTTTATATACATTTATTACAAATGAAAAAAAACGGTTAAACCTTACGTTCTAAAGCACTATTACTAATTTTATAACTAATCCTAACCTAAACGCCAGCAGTTCGACCGTCACAGAAGTCCGTCCTGTCCTTTCACATTCTGTTCAAACAAAAAAAATCACAACACACTAAAACACGTGTCCACTATCAGAGGCCCTCGTGGCCGCCATCTGGATGCCGCGGGTGGCTCGCCGCGTGGTCCAGACCTGGCGCGTCCGGCGGCGGGATCCACGATCGGCTGGAGGCATCTGGCCGGAGTCTCGGTAACCCGCGGGAAGCGCACGTGGTCCAGGCCGCGGAAGCACGTCGGTCCCCTCCGGTCGCTGCTGGGGCCGAGCTACAGAAAGGCGTCAGGCCTTCCTCGGGAGCCCGCCGAGGTGAAGCGGCCATCGCCTGGAACCGTCCAGAGCGCTGCAGGCCGCCTTCTCCTCAAGCGACGTTGACGGCGCCGCCCCGCGTTCTTGAACACACGTGGCGGCGGCTCAGGGCCCGCCGCCGCAGGGACGGCCGCGGGCGAGGAGCCCGAGCTGTTGCGGCGGTGGCGGTCGGAACGAGACAAGGGGGCGTTCTTGGCCCTCCGGCTTCGACTATCTGTGTATGCGGGGGAGAGGGGTAGCCTCCCCCACCCGCAATGGCACCCTATCAACCCCTGGCGGTGCGGGGTGGCAACCCGTGGTGCCGCGCGAAATTTAAAATTACCTAAACCTATTATAAAATAAAACTTATATTCTAATTTAAAAAGGACGCGATGCGGAACGTCACATGCAGGTCGCGGACGCATCAGATTCACACCAATATTAAATCGGACTTTTCGGACTAGAATTATTATGTTATCTATGGACTAGAATTTCTTCTTTCATTTATGAATGAAGAAATTAATTAATTTAACATATAATTAATTAATTTATAACATAGAATTTCATTGATAGGGCGGTTCAATTAATCTGATAGATTAATTAGGACGCTACGCGTCTTTGTCTATCAAGAAGATGCCTTGCCAAGGAAGGTGGAGCGGGAATTTCAAAACATAACACGTATATTTAAATGTTTACACGTTTAATCAAAAACACAAAATTCTTCTCAACCCTTATCAACTAAAAGACTTGGCACTAACTTAAGAATTACCCCTAACCTACACGTGAGTAGTCCGACTTTCATATAAGTTTATCGTGTGTCTGTCACATTCAGTTAAAAAAAAATTCACAAAAAAGAAACATATTCACTATCGGCGACCCTCATGGCCGCAATCTGGATGCCAGGGTGGCCAGCCGCGTGGGGAGCGCCCGTGGTCCAGATTTGGCGCGTCCGGCCACGGGATTTGGCCGGAGTCTCGGAAACTCGCGGGAAGAGCACGTGTTCCAGGTTCGGCGCGTCCAGTCGCGGGATCCACGTGGCGTCGGCCCGCCGTTCCCCGCCGGGACCGAGCTGCAGGAAAACGTCAGGCCTTCCTCGGGAGCCTGTAGTGGCCATCGCCTGGAACCGTCCAGAGCCTGTAGGGCGCCTTTTCCTCAAGCGACGGATGGCGTCGACACGTGTTCTCGAACAACATATGGCGGCGGCTTGGGCGCCCGCCGCCGACGCGGCGGCCGCGGGCGAGGAGCCCGGGAGCGCGAGTTGCCGCGGTGATGCCGGTCGGCACGAGACAAGCCCGGCTGTTTGGGCACGCGGCTCCAACCCACTGTGTCTGCGGGGGAGGAGGGGGGTAGTCTCCCCTCGCCCGCGATGGCACCCTACCACCCCTGGCGGTGCAGGGTGGCAACCCGTGGTGCCGCGCGAAATTTAAAATTAACTTATATATTTAATATAAATAAAACTTATATTCTAATTTAAAAAGGACGCGATGCGGAACGTCACATGCAGGTCGCGGACGCATCATCATGTTAAATTATTTTCTTTCTAATTGACATGTTTGCTTGGTAAAACACGGCATAGAATGCGACCACTATAAATTGGCGTGCGAGGGAGAGCCAGGGAGGGCGTCCCTGTCGCGTAACAGAAGTTGCCAGGGTGTTAATTTATTACACAATGCATAATGTACAGAATGTCCGGTGACCGGTGTCGTAGCCTTTAACAGAAATTTGGTCGAGCAGCACTAAAGAAACCAAGCCGTAATGGCGGCCGTTCTATCTGTCAAACTATCAGACGGTAATATCGGTCCATTTTTTGCTTTTTCAGCTTCGCAAAACTTTAATACTTCATTGGCGATTGTTCTTGCACCATCCCGGACTGTTTTGGATATAATAATTCAGAGTATATTGGTAATCAAGAGCAAATACAAAAATGTGTTGAATGACAGAGCGAGGGGTTACCGCCGGGTGCGGGCGGGCCGGGTTTTATTTCCAAAGTCGCCGCACGCCAAGTTATTGTGGTCAAGCAATAGCAGTAAGAATCTTCGAGAATGAATGGTAAAGAAGGAGGGGTCCTGATCTGCATATTAAGAGATGGAGTAAATCTTATTTTTCATAGCATAAATGTTAGAAATAGTTTGAAAATTAGTAATATTTGCTTGCATAAATGCATATTCTATTTAAACAATATCATGTATTAATATAAAATACTTACAAAACACCTTTGTCAAAATCAATAACACTGACAGCATAGTCCACATATATGTGTCTAGCGTATTGTAGGAGAACAGTACAAAATTAGTGAAGAGTAAGCTGTAATTCGTTGTGATGTAAGAAAAACCAATCGATACATATTGACCTTTACCAATAAATTTCTGAAATTCAAGGATAAAGTTTCATGAGTGGTCTCCCAGCGTTTTTCAATTAGATTTTAGTTTTCAAACTCTTTTAAATTTTGTGCAAAATAACGGAACCTCTTTTAATAGTCACACTTAAATTGAAATTCACATTTTCCAGGAAGAAGGTAAATACACATTTTCCCCCTTTCATGGCTCATAAACAAATGCAGCCACCCGGCACGCCCGAGGGGAAAAGAATATACCTATAAGATTTAACAATTAATTAAATGATAATTATGGGATCAGGTTTTTTGTATTTTTATTAGTATAAAAAATAAATACAAAAAATGTCAACTTACATTTTTATGGGGAAAATGTAACATTTTTTTGCAAATTCTTATTCTGTTCCGTACAGAATTTGAGCACTGCATCCGGCGTTTCCGAAATCGGCAGGAAAATTTAGATTTTATTGGCGGATTTGAAATGTGCCTTTTACACCTGATATATTTTATATTTCACCGGGTAGAGGCGACTCCGATATGGTACCGAAGTGGCTGACCGTTTATATTGTTAAATATATTTACATTTTCATTAGCTCTATTGTTATTTTATATAATGTTATCATCATTTAATTTATAGTAGGTACATTACATACTAACTTCAATATAACTTCTCTTTTTTTCACTTTAATCATGTATATATCGTTTGTTTTATATTTCATTATCTAATTTTCTTACTTTTTGTTATTTTTCTTGAGGTTCATATTTGATATTTTTAGGTTTATTATTTTTTTGTTTTACCAGTTTCGAGGAAACTTCACTGGTCACACTAATTTACATTTTTTACGTATATAAGTTTTTATTACATTGTACTGTTTGTTTCTAAAAGTAAATAAAAAAAATAAAAAAGCAATATGAAAATCATTAATATATGAAATGCCACTTTTCAGTTCAATATAAATTATATATCTTTGTTAAGAGACAAAAGAAAGTTAACTTACAGCAATTTGCTAAATCATTAGAATTGGATCTCTCCTTTAGAAAATTATGTGTACCTACGCCCCACAGTTATGAATAATGTCATTGTGTACAGAAAATAAAAAACACACTATGTATATATTTGTTTAATAATTATGATAATACATCGGTTTACATTGATAAAAATATATAATAACTGCTATATTTATGACTACACAGAATTAAAAACTATGCAATATGCTATGAGTATATAAAAAATACGTTTAGAAAATATTTATAAGATGTATGGAGTTATGTTATAGTAGTAATTTTTGTTGCGCATTAAAAACATTTACTATATATTACAGAGGTAAGAATATTAAGTTAAATTTTTAATAGAATAAGACATTTTATTCTGGTCTCTGCTACAGACATTGCAAAAAGTAACAAGAGTATATATTTCGAATATACATATGTACATCATATTTTACGTCTGTTATGCTACTAAATCTGAGTTAGGAATAGGACCACAGGTTAAGGTAAGCAAACTTCTCTATCACAATGTGTTAAACTTAGTATGATAATCATAGCAGGTTAAAATGAACGTTCGGTAAAAAATCTAAATAAATCTCCTACCAAATATGTATGGGCGGCTAATCCAGACATACAATAGTGTATGGTGCAAAACCTCCTTTAGAAAATTTGTGAAGAGGATATAAGCTCACATCATCACATTTGTGTATAGCAAGAAATTGAAATTTTTGTTTTATAATCTTGGATGGATGGATGGACATACATAGTAAGGTACATACAAGAATTTGTTGCCTAATTCATCACGAAAGATAATTTTTCTCAACAAAAACCGGTGCTATTTTGACTCGAGTATATACAGGATGTATCAGAGCTAGCAGCAGAAACTTGGCCGGGATATTCCTGACTATTTTATGAGTCTAAAATGTTCAACAACCACGACCTAATACCAATAGTCATGGAGATATGCAATATCAAAGTTGTCAATTTTTTTCAATATTTCTGACTTATCTTTTGTAAAAAGTTGAACTATCCTTACAGTAACTTATATTGATTATGAAAAATTCATTTGCTTCAATACAACTTAACTTAAGGTTAATTCGTACAAAAAAGGCATGTATTTGTGAATTTTTTGTGACAACACAGTTAAAATCTCTTCATTAAAACCAATGTTACATTGAAGTATGGCATTCGAAGAATATTGTGTAAAATTTTCACGAAGAAATATTAAAAAATACGGCAATGGCAGCAATTATTCGGACGTGTCTCGGAAAAAAGTAGAATTGCGGTGCCCCTCATAACTTTGTTATGGATCATTTGAAATCGAAAAATCAAAGTGAATTCGTTAGATAATAGTTTTCCCCAGGTAACGCTGGGAGGGTTTTTCGAAATTATAATTTTTTTACTTTTTTGGAACACTTTGAAGGGAAAAACGCGATTTTTTGCAAAAAAAATTGGCTAATTTGTTATTAAAAAATAAAAATTATCAACAAATTTGAAAAAAATTCTCCAGCGTTACCTTGTAAATTATGTACAGAAATAGTGTTCAACATTTCAAAAGGATCGGTGCAGTAGTTTTGAAGTTATAAGGGGCACCGACTTTAAAAACGCGAGTTGTGGGGAAAACGCTTGAAAGTTTTGAACACTAAAAAATCTGGTATAGAACGTTCATAAGCGAATTTTATCGGCTTACCTCACACTGTATCATCAATGCCAGGTCCATAAAGGATAGGCTTGATGGCATCCAAAACATCCTCGGGAAGAGCACTTTACGTGTGTTTGAACGAATCCAACGCATTAGGGTCAGTTAGGTATAAAAATAACTTTGTCAATTTTGTTCCAATCGACTTGAAATTTTGACACAATATTCTTGAGATATTATTCATTCAGTTAAAAAAATAAAAATAAATGCAAAAAAAAATAATAATACCTTACCCCCCCCTTCAATAAAATGATGAAAACTTTGTAAAAAATAACTTTTTTCAATTTTTTCTATTTTATTTGACTTATATTAAAGCGAATGAATTTTTCATAATCGATATAAGTTACTGTAATGATAGTTCAAGTTTTTGCAAAAAATAAGTAAAAAAATATTGAAAAAAAAATGCAAACTTTGATATTGCATACCTCCATAACTATTGATATTAGGCCATGGTTGCTTGAACATTTTAGATTCATAACATAGGCAGGAATCTACCGGCAAAGTTTCTGCTGCTAGCGCTGGTACACCCTGTATAGTACAGTAGAACCCCGTTGATTTCAAATTAAGGTGCATTCATTTTCATGAAAATAGGCATTAATTTTGTGAAAAACATCTGTATTTTTGCATATTTCAAGAAATCATTTCGAAAACACAATACACATTTATTACGCTAATACAAAGATCGCATCTTTTTTTTCTACTACTAACTACCCAATATTAATATATTTATTGTTCTCACTTGTGAAAAAATCGAAATATATTTTTAAATTTTGTAAAATTTCAAATTATGTGAACTAAAATGTATATTAATTTAAGGCGCAAGGGCCTAAAAATTATTTTGAATTACGAAATACCGGGTTTTCGAATTGTCGGGGTTAATCTATTATAAAATTAACGTTTTGGGACTTGTGGGTTTTAAAAATTTCAAATTATGGCGAATTTCGAATAATCGGGGTTCGAATCAACAAAGTTTTACTGTATAGAGTTGTACTTTTATTTTATGAATGAAGACATTGAGGTGGAAATGTCATTTTGAATAAATTTCCATCTCATTCTGTCAATTTTGACAATTTGACGCATGCGTAGAAAACCTGTATTCGAACAAATTAGAAGTTAATGTAATGCTGGCAGGGGAGTAGTACATGGAAAGAAAATATATGAGGCGAGTGATGAAGGCAACAGGAACAAAGGGCATCATACATGGCATGATAATTTTAACCTAATAATAAATGTAGGAGGATGGCCCTGTTATCAATAATCGGAGAGTGGTTGAAGCAAAAATAATGTGTCAAGATAGAAGAGTTTGGCATTCTATCCACTTTGCCTACCCCTGTGGAGAAATGGCGTGATGATTAATAAAAAACCCCTTAAATAAAATTACCATAAATTATTATTGCGCTGATTTAGTGACAGTCTTTCATCCCCATCAGATTCATGAAGGCATTTCTGTCTGTGAACTAAGCAAGACCAGTGAGAAGCCCCTCCCTGGACTGTTGGCCCACTGCAAATCTGTCATCGCCTGCACATATGAGCTACATGTCTATATTCTTGTCATTGTAATAGCTCGTCTTTCCATGTTAAGTGCCACACAAGTGATATAAAACATGGGAAGATAGATAACAATTTATTCAACGAAATGTACAATAAATGTTGTAGAAGTTAATCAACGCTGTTCACTGTTTTGTATACTTTGTTTCTATTTCCACCATTTGTCACTGCCGCCACATGCAACTAGAGAGTGAGATATCCACAAGATACCATTTGATTATCTGCCTCATATAATAGTTATTAATAAATGCACGCTTTGGGTGGAATGCAGAATGGGGCGTTGGGAGCTGTATGAAATATTAACAAATTTTCCAGTATAATTGAATGTCCTGATTCCAAAAATGTATATAAAATAATGTCGCACTCCTATATTAAACGAGTAATTCCAATTTAAAAATCGTTAATAAGTTTGACAAATCAGCTTTTTCCTTTGAAGTTTTACACGTATCTATGGAAATCATTGAATAATTGTCTATGGTTTGCGTATCTGACAGCTCCCAATGCCCTATTTTGCATTTATCCCGCATGATTTTGCTTTATTTACCAGACAAAATCATCATAAGTGATTAATGGTAAGTAGTACGTAAAAGGAACGAACGGGCAACTAATTATTGATTCAAGATACCCTATTTCTGATTAGAATTGGCCACAATGGGAGTTTTTCGGATAGTTCGACAAACAGTATGATGGTACATATATGTACTAATTCTGAAACAGTTCCATTTACATAATATGAAAATGTAACAGTAAGGTTGTAAATACATAGTTTTATGATCATATATGTGCAATTTTTGCATTATAACAATTATTACAATCCAACACAAATTTCAAAATAAAATTGTATTTTATTACGATAAAAGAAAATGGAAAAATAACTATACAAGGCATAAAGATACAAATTAAATTAAATTCTTAAAGCGCATTTATGTTATGATATGAGTAGACATATGTTACAATAATTATTGTATAAACCATTTATAAAATAAGTTACACGGAATATCAAAAAATATAGTTAGGTTTATATATGTACATAATTTGATTATCTATAATCTATATAATTATTTCTACGATTTCTGTATGAAAATATTGCATCACAAAATTGGAAAAATTAATAAATATCAATTCAGATCTACAAATCCTCAATGAAAAATATTTAAGAGTCAAAATTAAACAACAAAATATAAAAATAAACTACATACTTATGTATGGCATGTTGTAAAGGTAAAAGGTTTTCTTTTTAAATTCTAAAGAATATTATAATATTAAGTTCTGCCAAAAAATAACAACTAGCTTGGCATGTACATATTTATACATTTTTTTATTAGATTCTATTAGTTAAGAACTGTCCAAAATACAGCCACATGCAGTGCGTGATGTGATTTTGTGCAGTGCACCTACTTAGTAAACGCAATATTTTAAACCTACTTTTTCAATTGAATCTTTAACAACGAAAAAAATATTATTAGTAGAATATAAATAATATTTTTATATCTTTACTGTATCAATTGTTTCAGCATGGCCCACAGGTTAACCTATTTTTAAAAAGGGCCTTCGCACTACCTTAAGTTCGACAGCCCTGTGTAAAATTTTAGGGATGGTTTTTTTATGGCCTTAAGGCAAATTAAAAATGTTTGTTAAAGTGGGCAACAAGTGAAGTAAAATGAGAATATTATTTTGTATCATAGAGCGAGAGCGACTTTTAGGAAATATAAGCTGGCACAGGTTTTGGACATACCTAGTTTGGGAATTTTTCATATTCAAAGCTTACAAACACATTCGGACAAATAGTATGTAATTTGTGGACGATGCAGAGATCTTAATTTAGGAATGCAGAATCCTAACGCAGAAGGGGTATTGGAATGTGGTTAATATTTGTTGAAGAGGACAAAAATTTATTTTGTTCATTTTTGCCAAAACACGTCAGGTATAAATATTATAGGATGCAAATATGTTAAGACAATTTTAAAATGAATTTCCTATTTTCACTAACATATTTATCAGATTTAATTTAAAAAAATAATTTTGTTATTTGTTTTAATCTATTTATATTTATTAATTACACCTACATGTTTCGGAAAACCTTTCCATCGTCAGGATGTTTTATTTAATTTACTTATATAGATAAAAAATACATTAATATAAATAAAAACTTTGAAAATGTTGAATTTAATATTTTATTGCAATCCCTTATTTCTGAAGCGAAGCGTTGGAGCTGGCAGAAGAGGAACAAAGAAAATTGAATTGCATTGGAAACATGATGACTCAGATGTATATATAGCAAATTCATTTATGCAGCCCTCGTAGCCCAGTGGGCACGACGGCTTCTCACACCGAGGGTTCCGGGTTCAATTCCCGGTGAGATCACAATTAATCTATGTGATTTACTCAAGCCTGGGCGTTTTGTGATGTGTTTTGCTTCTGTAATTGGGCCTCTTGAAACGTAAAAATAAAAATAAAACAAATTAGGAAAGAATGCAAGACTGATCTAAGCTTGGAGAATAGAATTGAAAAAGGGTCGTTCAGCACTGGTTTGGGTATGTTGAGCGTATGAATGGTAAGAAGGATAAATGACGCAAGTGTCATATATCCTTGACGCTTGCATGCAAAGATGTATGAATATGGATGAGACGAGGGTTGTGTCAGGACAGAACAGTGTGACACTTCATCCTCTCTGCCTAGCCCTGCGTGAAACGGGGTGATAGTAAGTTAGTTCCTTAGATTAAGGTAATTTCCTGTCACTATCTTTCAGATGGAAAAATGTGTTAAGATTTTCATCTAGGTAATAATTGAAAGTACATAATTTGGTTCTGTAAATAACTATACAAACTGTGTGAAATGACTCATAAACTGCCGGCTGCTTTGTGAGGTTTTTGATAAACTCTTTTTCCTGTATATTATCATGCAGGCATAACAAAACTGTCTAGAAAAATATTAAATTATTCTAATTCGTCTGACAGATATGTGCATGCTGTGAAAATGGTATATATAGTAGAATATGCTTAGTAAAACTAATATCGATTTTTTATAGAAGGAATATGAATTATCAAACTAATGAGTAGAATCAAACCAATTTATTATTCATATAGCGCCATTTCGTAGGTAGTTGAATTAAAAAATATATTTATCACGAAAACCACGGCCTTCTATTTGAGATTTGTCTTTGTATAGAATGTAAAGGCCCTGTTGGTAGTCCTTACAATTTTATAAAATCTACCAGACATTATTTTTTCTTGGTTTTAGGGATCCCCGATTACATGGCTTAAAATGAATTTAGAAAGTACAGGTAAACGTCGTTTTGCACCGGTTCGATTTACGCCAGAATGGAATTAGACACGGGATTGGACGTCAAGGTAATTTACATCCCCCCTAATACAATCTCCATATTACAACCCATAGATTAGGGGGTAATTTCTACTTTTAAAGCGTATTATTTGCGTATAACATTAAAAGCAATGATTAAGGCGATAGATACTAATTCCAATAAGACCGTTAAAGATAATTGGCGGTCATACAACATTTTAAAAGTAATAAAAAATCTGAAGTCTGCTCGGGACGAGTGACAAAAATTGTTTAAGGGGGTATTCTAGTCTAGAAATTTTAAAAAATTTCATAAGTTTAGACATTCAAAATTATGTCCTCAAAAGAATTTTTCAAAATTCCAATTATTTACCGAGATACAGCGATTTCGGTGACGCGGCAAGAAAAAACAATAGAGGATAGACGTTGCCCGACTACCTGCGGATGGATTACCCCATACAACCTTTTTTATATTCTATACCTAAATAATGTATATTTAACTAATATGAACATTTTGAAGTGGAGGAAGTTCCATTGTATGGAGCAGGAATCGCCGATTAAAAATATGTAAGTATGTACCGTATATACATATACCGTACTGAAACTTTACTCAAAACTTTAAATGCGTTTTTCTAGAAATGACATTTTTCAAGCTGGTGTGCACGATATCTCAAGTTCTACTAAACCGATTTATTTAATTTTTTGTGTGAACCTTCTTTATACATCCCTCTATAGCCCCTACTGATTAAAGTCGAAATTTTAATTTTTACTATTTAAAAAGAAAATTAAACTCTTAATATCTCCGAGGTAGGGGCGATAGCGATATCTGTACTAATTAAGAATCCATTGATTTTTTTTGTTTTAAACGACCACAAGGGTCGGAACAATGCACGCCAGGACCCCCCACTTTTTTGGACCCCGCCGATAACTTTCCGAGTTTTTAATTTTTTATTATTTTTGATGTATTCTTAAAACATAAATAAACGAATGTTAAAAAAATGTATGACAAAAATATTCTTTTTTTTTTACAAAGCTCTAAAACGCCCGAAATTCGTGCCTCTAGACTAGAATACCCCCTTAAACAGCGTTTGGCGTAAACTTCTGCCTGGATTTATACAAGGTTCAAGTGTAGAGGAGGTAGTTAACATTAATATAAACGAAGAATTATCAGGCTTATATGCGAATGTGGATTCGAAGATGTAACAACAAAGATGTGACCGAACTGTTAGACGTGCATGACCAACCACTCTCAAATCAAGAAGAGTAGAAGGAGGAATTAGATCACCCTCCCAATCCCGATCCCGAAGATCAATCTCGAAGAAGAAGAAGAGGAGGATGAGAAAGAAAATGATGGGAAAACTCTAAAAACGGCCGATTAACAGATGAGCTCTGTGAGATAGATGGGGATTTCAATTGAAGCGCAATTGTTAAAAAGTGTCACAGCTGCTGTTCGACCTTATGCTATGATTATGCAAGAAAGGAAGAAACAATCAAAACAAATGAAATTAATTTAGTACCGACGACCCGGTGAGTTCGTATTTATATAAAAAATTCATTATTTATATTAAGACATTATTATTTATTTTGCAAACGAATTTAAACTGTATTTATTAAATACATTTATAATTTATTTTGAATATATAAAGGATATGTATTAAATAAACATGTTAGATTGTTCTTAGAATTTCGACACGGAACCTAACCTTATACCGTCCATTATATTTGTGTTCATTTTACGCCGATTTTTTTTTACGACGGTGTCTCTCGGGACGGAACCCCGGCATAAAAAGACATTTACCTGTAATAAAGTGTTTGATAACATGGTTATTTTTTTTTGTATATTTATCATTTACTATATGTGTAAAAATTTCAATATATTGAAAAAACATTTATTTATTCTATGCATTGCAAATACTCACATAATTTTTGAAAAAGTATCCTAAAAAAATGCAAATGTTATCCATTAAAATATCCCAAAATAGTCCGATACAATTTTTGCGTGATAACATTTTAAATCAACGATTGGGAAAAAGGAAACTATCTAAGTAAACACAAATTGCAAAAACCGTTTTTTAAAAAAGATCTACACTAATAAATTTGATTGCAGTTTTTAATAAAACACAATTTTATGCCATCCATTTTGAAAATCATTTTACAAATTATAATTGCTATGGATATTAGCACACACCCAATTAGATGAGAAATCATTTCTTGTGTTTAAATTGGAGGGCATTGTTATTATGATACTGTAACATACAGAACAAACAATCCACAACAGATTGGTTGAAAGATATCCAACTCCTGTGAGCGATTTTACTAATATAGTAATTATGGAAGATTTAGAACCTTGATTAATTGCTTTATTACTTCTGAATTGATAACTAACTAGAACTTAATGACTAAAATTACATTTTAATGGTTAACAAAATTATTGACTGGTTAAATGAAATAGCGGAAAATAAAATATAAAAATACACATTGCTTTCCATTAGCACTTTTGTTTTCTTTTCAAAATCATTTTTAAAAATTAATTTGAAATCTCATATTTTGTTTATTAATATGTACATATACATTTAAATATACTGACAGTGATGATAATGGGCGTATTAAATAACTTATATTAATTTCCAGTGTTTGAAATAACTTATCAAAAAATGATATATTTATATGTAGTGATGACAAAAGTCAATGCAGTATTATACATAAAAAAGACTATTTAATGAAAACTATAATATAAAATGGTGAATATTTAAAAAAAAAATAGGTAGACATGAATTATATTTTGAACTTCGGTGATGTTTTCACAATGTTACAGTAAAACCTCGTTATTGCGAAATCCAAGGGACCGAAAACTAAAATTTCGTTATAAAAAATTCCCATATATAACGAATTTTTTTTTCCTAATATGTATATTTCGCATCATAGAAACAAAAGTACCGGCCTTAAAAAATATCGCAAATGGTTTTGAATGAGACCCCATTGTCAATTCATATGGATGCTAACATAATAAGGCATTCAGCAAACAAAGAAAGTTATTTAAAACTAATAATGTCCCTGAGGAATCTGACACTTTCAAAATGAGTAGTCACATAAATTTCGTACTTTGCCGCAACTTCTCGTGTGCGGTAAAATATGGGTCTCTTAAAAATAAAATTCATTTTCCCTTATTTAGTTTTGTATTTATTTTAACTTCATTATTTGACTTAAAATATTTACCTACGTACCTATCTTGCGTGATAATTTGAATCAACGCAATAACGCATCTTAGTGAGAAAATGGCGCAAAAACGCCGCGCCGGTAGTTTTGGCCTTCGAAAATGACGTACACAATCCAATCAATGTAAAAGCTCAGTTATAACGTAAAGAGTGATGAAAGTTAAGTTGATGATAATAGTGAAAAAGAGAAATGATTTTTTCTGATAATATTGCGTAATAAATGATCGTAGAGGTGTTCAAAGCGGCCGACTCGAACTCCGCAGGCGACACAGTTGCGGTCCCGCCGACAGCGCGGCGGCGAGGTTTTCGCTGTTTTGCGATTATTCCCATCGGGTGTTAGCGCATGAAACAATGCGCAATATTATTATTTTGTTTCAATAAACTTTTTTTCGTTATACATATTGAGATATTTCGATACATGTATAATTTGTATGAATTTTTTTTGTAATATATTTACATGATTCTAGAGGGCCATGCATATGTGCCTCATTCTAACCTTTTTTGACAATAGGCAATAAAACTAATGTCCCAACTGGACTTCCCAGTGATTATGGTAAACTGCTTTGTAGGGGCCTATTAAGATTTATGATCTCAGGAGAAATTTTAAAGACCTCAATTTAAAAACACCCAAAATACAAAAATTGCAAGAGCCCATACCTCAGAGTTTTATTGCTTTTTATGACGACCGGGTCACCATAAAACTATCCCCTGTCAGCCTTTCCCTCCATGACAACCAATAATATTTTCATCTTGACAAAAAATTTGTTATATATTTACGTAAATATGTATATGGACGTGTTTTCCCAGAACTAAAATTATTTTGTTATATATTTTAATGAAATTTTAAGTGCATTTTTGTATGAAAAATTGATTGTAGGGGATTAATTTCGAAAAAAATTCGATATGTCATTTTTCGGTAAAACGGGGTTCGTTATAACGAGGTTCCACTGTATATGTTTGGGCTTAAAATAGGGGAGACATCTGCGGACTGGTGTTCAAAATAAAAATTTCAAATAAGCTATTATCGATAATGGAAGTCTGAAGGCATTTCTTTAGCACAAAAATATGTAGTGATGAGAGGAACTCCATTATTATTACAATTTTAAAGTATGCTTTTGCGGATTCTTTTAAAGCTGTTTTTATCATACAATGCCCTATCACCGTTAAAAACACAATATGATGGCACAGCATTAACTGTTTTAAAATGTTTTTCCACAGTTTTAAATGTTTATCTAAGATAAAAATGTAAAATAAGCATTCAATATTTACTTTTTGAAAGACTGCTTGAAATAAAATTTTAAATTTAGGGTTGATTTCATAATTACTCAAAACCCGCTAAAAAATCCATATATTTTTAACATTTAACATCATCAACTAACTACTTTTTGTCTGCATTTATGTCAATATATCGAAGTATTATTAGCTAAGTACACAATATTACAGTTGCCGGCAAACTTCATGAAATTCTTTGACTAAGTGGGGGAATGCGCAGAAGACGAAATTTGGGTCTCGTTGGTGGAAAGGTAGATGCGCAAACGTCCCCCCACTACGCCGCATAATTTAAAGATGTTTGCCGGCTACTGTATGTGATATTATATCAATATAAATATTGAAAATGTAAATGTTTTATTAACAATTAATTATTAACGGTCACATCATGTTAAAAGTTTAATTTCAAATAAATATGAAAATAATTTTTGATAAATCAGTACTAACTATTAATAAAATGAAAATTTTTATAGACAAAGTTTCACATTTTAAATATTCAAAAACATCCAATATCAGTTTGATATTCTAACAATCACGCACAGATACAATTTGTGAAGCAATAGTATTAGTAAGGTGACATTTAACATTGTATATCAAATATTTAAAAAAATTTCATAAATGGACATTTAAGGACGAATGTTGGGATGGAAGTCTAGGGATAAAAATGGCAATGGAGAAACTTAAATATAACAGCCACGGAGGAATCAATTTATTAATTTTCTATCAACGGAAGTCACCTTATGGTCGATCTTCATGTGGCTGCAGGCTTAGACCTTATTATTGGATTCCGTAGTACTAGCGTGCTCTCGGCGGATATGATTGGTAGCTCGTTCTTGCAATGGTAGACTATTAAATGAGAAACACTTTCAAATACACGATCCTTCGTTCTTACCTACAAGTGAGAAAACAAAATATAATTTTCAAAAAACTAGTATTGCATCAAATAAGTTTCCAGATTTTAACAGCTGTTTAGAAAAATCATATTTCAAAATTTAAAGAAGCATACGCATACACCGGGTAAATATTGTTGGGTTATAACATCAAAATAAGTTCACATAAGTGCTCAAATTAGTGAATAAAAATAATATGCACAAGCAAGAACTTCAAAAAAGAGGAAAGAAGAAAAGGTTCTCAATGAAGGAGCACATAAAGTTTTTGTTATTTCCGGTCTGAATGATAGCAAAAATGAATTACCACTCCTTCGGGATCAATAAGCAATAAATGTTTGCGAGAGTTCTGTTGCACTCCGGTTAAGACGTATTGGCCAGGAGACCCTTGGGATTCTCTGACAAGAAAGTCTCCATCATTTATCACCAACTGAAAACACAAAAAAAAAAACAAAGATGAATAATCCAATTATCACATAATCTAAATATATATTCATACCTATGTACATTGGAATTTTGATTTTACACAATTCAAAATAATCTGTACATCTCACTACTTAAATATTTTTCATACGATGTCACAATTTTTTTAATACTGGCAAAGTGCGCACTACACGCTACATAATGTATTTTATTAATGTAACTAATTGAAATTCAGTCAAAAGAATGTCAAATTTTCCCAATTTGAAATTGTTTTAATGCAGTAGAACCTTGGTAATTTGAAATTCGAGGTAAAAAAAAGTCACGATGCAATTACGAAAGTCTTGAAAAAAACTAACCCATAAAAACCAAGTTTTTATTACACTCCCTTTCTCATTTACCAGTGGAAACTGGTTTGGCGCTTAATCTACGCGTTGGGCTTCGGTCGGGCGACACTACGAAAGAGAGTAGTAAAAAATTACCAAAAATCCAAAATTATACTATAATCAGGTTTAGTGTCTACCAGACGCGTCGCAGTCTTTTCATACAACTTACTCAGTTGTGTGAAAAAACCATTAAAAATTTGAAAAATCCAAAATTATACAATAATTATTAATTTTTTTAACGAAAATTTGATAGATGTTTTTGATCATTGCCACGAGTCTGATTGCAAAGTTTCAACTCGATTGGATCAAGGAAAAAGTGTTAAAAATCGATCCAAAGTTTTTGCATCAATCAATCAGACGCCACGAGTTAAAATACAGGGAGTAAAAAGTCATTATTTTTGTGAAAAACGTCTATATTTTTGCACATTTTAAGAAATCTTCAAGTTTGTGTTTACTGGGGTATTATGCCGTGTTGTTACGACTTTTCGGGCCGACGTTTCAGATCCCATTGCAGGGTCCATCATCAGGGCTGATGTGTTGTCTTGAATGTTAGTGTTGTGGTTAAGTATCGGCTTGCAATACCATGCCGAAGTCATGATGTGTTGTATTGTGTTGTGTGTATGATTCATCTGTTGTCTGCACTATCTATGCGGAGTCTGCGACGAGAATGACTTTGAAGCGCCGGATACCAAGATGTTTTTAATTTGAGACCATCATCTCTATTAATATTTATCGGGTGCTTGTAGATTTCTAATGCTTCCTTGATAAGACGCGTATGGTGACTCTTAGGCTTTACAAGGATTTTCGGTTCGAATGCAAAATGATGGCCGGTATCCAGAAAATGTTCAGCCAGTGTTGATTTTTCTGGATGACCGAGTTTGCATGCCCGTTTTGCTCGTTGACCCTTTTGGAAATTGTACGCGCCGTTTGTCCCACGTATACTTTATCGCAGTCTTGACAATCGAGTCTATACACACCGTCTGTTTCTAAGCGATCTCGATCCTTCGCTGATCTCAACAAATCCTTAATTGAGTTGGTACCAAAAACTGTCTTAATGTCTCTTTTCTTGAGAGCTCTGGCAATTCTATCTGTAACGCTTTGGACAAAAGGTAGAAAGGCGATGCCTTTGCACTCAGGTTCTGTATGTTTTTCAGGGCGAACAGACCTCGTTCTTATGATGCGTTGTATCTGTCGCTTCTAGTAACCATTGCCTTCCAGTGCGTCACTGAGTGTTATCATTTCCTCCTGTAGATATTCATCTTGGCATATCCTTTTGGCCCTCTTGGCCAAAGTGTTGATGAGACCTCTTTTTTGAGCAGGATGATGGTGGGAATTCGCATGTAGATAACGGTTCGTACGCGTAGACTTCCTATAAACTCTGTGTCCGAAACTCCCATCGGCTTTCTTTTTTATTTCAACATCAAGAAAAGGCAGCACGTTGTCTTTCTCTATCTCCATGGTGAACTTCAGGTTCTTATGTAGTGAATTAAGGTGTCCCAAAAAATCACCTAGTTTGTCGTCACCATGCGGCCAGATTGCAAACACGTCATCGACGTATCTCCACCAGACCTTCGGAGTAAAGGATGCTGTGTCCAGTGCTGTTTCTTCGAATTTCTCCATAAAAAAGTTAGCAATCACCGGAGAAAGTGGATTACCCATCGCTACGCCTTCCACTTGTTGGAAGAGCTCACCTTGGAAAGAGAAGTATCCACTCGTCAGGCAGTGCTCAAACAGTGCGCAGATGTCTTCATCATAAATTTCTTCCAACAGAATGTCCACAGGCACATTAGTGAAGAGGAATATGACGTCAAAACTGACTAGTATATCACCCCTTTCACACTTTATTTCTCTTAACATCTTAACAAAGTGTGCTGAGTCTTTCACCTATGAAGACGTCTTCCCCGTCTGCATCTGTAGGAGACCGGCCATTCAGTCATTCATTCATTCATCAGTCATTCTCGTCGCAGACTCCGCATAGATAGTGCAGACAACAGATGAATCATACACACAAAACAATACAACACATCATGACTTCGGCACGGTATTGCAAGCCGATACTTAACCACAACACCAACATTCAAGGCAACACATCAGCCCTGATGATGTACCCTGCAATGGGATCCGAAACGTCAGCCCGAAAGGTCGTAACAACACGGCATAATACCCCAGTAAACACAAACTTGAAGATTCTGAGTGGCCGTGAAAAGCTAAGAACATTTTTCAAGAAATCGTTTCGAAAAAGCAATAAAGTAAAACCATCAGAATGCGTGAGAAGATATATGAATGTAGTCGAAGCAAAAGTGGTGTGCCAATAT